>JAXDDW010000455.1:7500-16002 GCA_034670385.1 Hoplostethus mediterraneus | reverse complement strand
CCCCTTTTTACCCCGGAGCGACCCCCCCGCCGGGCTTGGGGGGGAAAACCAAAACCCGGCCGGGGGGGCTGCACTGGGGCAGCCCCCCCGGTTGACAGTTCCCCCCCCCCCCCCCCCCCCCCCCCCCCCCCCCCCCCCCCCCCCCCCCCCCCCCCCCCCCCCCCCCCCCCCCCCCCCCCCCCCCCCCCCCCCCCCCCCCCCCCCCCCCCCCCCCCCCCCCCCCCCCCCCCCCCCCCCCCCCCCCCCCCCCCCCCCCCCCCCCCCCCCCCCCCCCCCCCCCCCCCCCCCCCCCCCCCCCCCCCCCCCCCCCCCCCCCCCCCCCCCCCCCCCCCCCCCCCCCCCCCCCCCCCCCCCCCCCCCCCCCCCCCCCCCCCCCCCCCCCCCCCCCCGGGGGGGGGGGGGGGGGGGGGGGGGGGGGGGGGGGGGGGGGGGGGGGGGGGGGGGGGGGGGGGGGGGGGGGGGGGGGGGGGGGGGGGGGGGGGGGGGGGGGGGGGGGGGGGGGGGGGGGGGGGGGGGGGGGGGGGGGGGGGGGGGGGGGGGGGGGGGGGGGGGGGGGGGGGGGGGGGGGGGGGGGGGGGGGGGGGGGGGGGGGGGGGGGGGGGGGGGGGGGGGGGGGGGGGGGGGGGGGGGGGGGGGGGGGGGGGGGGGGGGGGGCCCTTTCCTTGGGCCGCCCCCTTTGGGGTCCCCCGGAAAGGGGGGGGAAGGGGGATGGTGTTTTTTCCCTCCCCTTTTTCCCAATTCTATTAGTTTTCCAGCAGCTGTTTTTCTCACGACAGCCCGGGTTTTTCCCCCCGGTTTGAGGGGCGGTTTTTTTCCGACCCAATTTAAACCGGGGGGGAGGGGGGAACGGGCCCACCACGGCCCCCCCGCAACCGCCCCAGGCAAAGGGGGGCGGGAAAAATTTAACCCCCCGCCCCCCGGAAAAAGTCTCTCGGATGGGACGCCAGCCCTCGCGCATGGGCCAGGGTGGCGGCACTCCCATCACACCCTCCACAAAGACGCGTCCGCCGGTGCACACGCGTACGCGTAACGCGTGGCAGCACGGAGATGGAAGCTTCACAGCAGCCTCGGCTGCCCGACTCATGCGGTGGCCTGGAGGGCCCTGAGGGCGCCCACGTCCCCCGGGAGGGACGGATGGGGGGGAAGAGGAGAAGGTAGCCAAAAGGAATGCGGGCGGCGGATCCCCGAAGCGGACAGGAGGCTTATCCCAGTTGCCACTTAGGGGGACGAAAGCGCGCCGCTCGGCGCGCCTGGGGCGAGCCTTCCCAGCGCCGGAAAACGCGCCAGCAGGTTTCCGATTGATTGCAAAGCGACCTCTCTGACAGGCTGTCTTAGCCCCCTGCGATGAGCGAACCCGGGCGAGCTCGAAGGTGTGACCGTTGATGAGTGTCGATGATCATTCGTGCTCCTGTTCCCGCAATCTCCACATTAGTTCTTTATCAGCAGCTAGTCTGGTTCTTCATCGGACGCACGAGCCCAGTAGTGATCCACCGCCCCCCTAAGAGCATAAGAGTGTGTCATTTGTGTCATTTTTTTTCCGAGGCCAACTTTCCGAGATACCGGGAAGGGTCAGTGTAGGGGGTCACGACGGGGAGGCCGACAGGACCACTTGCGCTCCAGTCCCCGCTACGCCTCGGAGGACGAGACAGAGGGCGAGGAGACATTGAACACCCCCGCCTCCCTCCGGAAGGATGAGAGGAGGTTGGGCGTACCCGCCGGCCTAGTACGGAGGAGGACGCAGCGGCCCAGAGGCCCACGCACCTGCGCTAAGGGTTTAGGTTATACCGAGGAGTGGCGGAACAGCAGTCCCGGTGCACCGGCACGTTTGCATAAGCCGGCCCCCGACACCCAACATGGGGGCCTGCCCCACCGCGTCAGACCCGCCTAGCTGCCGTCTAGCCCTCGGAGGTGAGCCGAGCAAGCCACGGTGGTTGGATCGCCCTTCCTTCGTGGCTAATGCGCGGGGTAGTGGGGACGCGCCTCGGCACCCGTTGTCGCTGCCGCGTCGGATCGAGGTCAGACTAGGGTTTTGGTTTTACACTGCCGCGGCCGAAGCCCTCAGCGGCGCCCGTCGGGGACGGGTAAAGGGGACGACTGACGACGCTGGCCCTCGGGGCACAACTGTCTGCTGACGCAACGCGGAGAATGTGTTCCTCGGCTGCTCGGATATGTGGGCGAGAGTGGGTGAGAGTACGTTCGCCTCGACCCCCGGAGGGGGAAGATGGCGGCCGTGTCAAACCCGGGTATAATGATCCTTCCGCAGGTTACCTACCTGCGAAACCTTGTTGCCGACTTGTTAGACGTTCCTCTTAGGATAGTAGTTTGATCGTCTCTCGGCGTCTCCGCCAGGGCCTCAGGTGACCCGGACTTCCGGCTCGGGGCCGATCAGAGGAGACCTCACTATAACCATCAATCGGTTTGGAGTAGGGACGTCGGCGGTGTGTACTAAAGGAAGCAGGGAACTTATTCAACGCCGAGCCTTATGACGCCTGGCGATTACTGAGGAATTCTCGTTTTTTTTTGTTACCTTTTCGACTTCATGGGAAAATAATTTGCAATCCTCTATCCCTATCACTGATGTGGCGTTCAGCGGAGGTTACCCACGCCTACTCGGCCGATGGGTAGACACACGCTGTATCAACTTCAGGCGTGGTCATCGCGCTGTGCAGCCCCGACATCTAAGCGGCATATCACAGACCTGTTATTGATAATCTCGATTGTGGCCTTAATGAACGACACACTTGTCCCTCTAAGAAGGTTTGGACGCCGACTCGCACGGGGGCGATCGGCATGCCGGTAACTATGTTAGCAGCCGCCTGGTAGTCTCTAGTTCGTTATAGAGAAATTTATTGACTTAAACCAGACAAATCGCTCCACCAACTAGATCGGCCATGCACCACCACCCACAGAATCCGAGAAAGAGCTGATCTATATCTGTCAATCCTTATCCGTGTCCGGGGCGGCGGTCGTTTAGGATTTCCCCGGTGTTGACGTCAAATTAAGCCCGCAGGCCTCAATCTTGGTGGTTGCGCATTCCGTCAATTCCTTAAAGTTACAAGCTTAGCAACCATACTCCCCCCGGAAACCCAACCGACTTTGGTTCTCCCCGGACGCTGCCCGCGCGGGTCATGGGAATAACGCTGCCCGGTGGCGATCGCTAGTTCGGCAGTCGTTTTATGACGTCGATACTACGACGGATATCTATCGTGACTGGTCGAAAAACCTCACATCCGACTTGCGTTCTTGATTAATGAAAAGAAATTCTTAGGCATATTCGGCTTTTCGCCTTTCGTCAGTCTTGCGCCTGTGACCGATCCAGGAATTTCACCTCTAGCAGGCACAAATACGAATGCCCCCCGCCCGTTCCCTCTTAATCTATGCGCCCCAGCTATAGTTTCAGAAGAGAAAATCCCACAAAATAAGAACCGGTAGAGTGAGTGAAGGAGTCCTATTCCCATTATTCTTTTTCTACTAGCTGCCGGGTATTCAGGCGACTCCGGGCCTGCCTGTCTTGGAAACTCTAATTTTTTCAAGTAAACGCTTCAGGACCCGCGGGACACTCAGCAGGACGTAGCATCGAGGGGTGGCGGCCGCAGACAGGCTAGGGGCTGCGGACAGTATCGGTAGCTTCGACCTCGCGGGCGGACCGTCAGTCGTATCACGAGAATCCAACTACTGAGCCATTTTTTAACATGCAGCAACTATTAACGATACGCTATTGGAGCTGGAATCTACACGCGGGTGCCTGGCGCACAAGACTTCAGCCCCTTGCCACTGCGATCCCTAGTGTTAAAGGATTTAAAAGTGTACTCATTCAATTACAGGGCCATCGCTAACGAGTCTGTAATGTTATTGTTTCGGTCCACTACCTCCCCGAGTCGAGGAGGTAATGTGGGTAATTTTCGCGCCTGCTGCCTTCCTTGGATTGGTAAGCCGTTTCTCAGGCTCCTCTCTACCGGGTAAATCGAACCACTGGAATTCCCACGTTACCTCGTGGTACACCATGGTATGGCACAGAAAGTACCATCGGAAAGTAAGTTGATAGGGCAGACTTACTCTCGATTCGAGACCCAGTCGCCGCCACTAGGCGGCCAGTCGCCGATCGGCTCGAAGGTTATTAGAAGTCACCAAAGCGGACGGGGCTCGGGCGCCCCGAGAGGCCACCCCCCGGCATGGGTTTTGGATCTGATAATGCCACGACATCCCGGAGCGTCAGCGCTCTAGTATGGCAGTATTAGCCTTTAGAGATTGCCACAGTATATCCATCAGTAACGTCTAGAGCGGGATCATAAGGAAACCCATAAACTGACTTTTAATGAGCCCATTCGCCTGTTTCACTGTATCCGGCCGTTGTGTACTTAGACTTGCATGGCCTTAATTTTGAGACAAGAAATATGCCTACTGGCAGGATCAACCACGGTAGCCTCTCGGACGCCGGGACCCGGTAGCCGAAGGCAGCCCCGGGCGCTGCCGGTGGTCTGTCTGCCGGAGCTCAACGTGGGGCGGAGCGAGGACAATCGATGAATGTTTTTGCTTAGGGGCGCTGCTGCCGGGAGCCACTAGTGGGCTCTCCTCTGACGCCGAGCTTTCGGCCTACTCTCGGAGGAGCGTTTGAGAAATGCCAAACGGGCTTGACCCCCGCCCCCCAAGCTCGCCCCCCCCCCAGGTGGCGGCCCAATACCGTTGTACGATATCGCGATGCGCGGGAGGCGTCCGCTGGGGGAGAGATCGCGAATCCACCCTTGACAGATTGGCCACCGTC
The DNA here is from genome assembly GCA_034670385.1 of Hoplostethus mediterraneus. Taxonomy (NCBI): domain Eukaryota; kingdom Metazoa; phylum Chordata; class Actinopteri; order Trachichthyiformes; family Trachichthyidae; genus Hoplostethus; species Hoplostethus mediterraneus. The sequence goes on along the minus strand of JAXDDW010000455.1, from coordinate 11,240 downwards.
CCGGACAAGGACAACTGGGACAGAAGACTGGCGGCGTCTCGCGTCCACCGCCTACCCAAATACGCTGCTGGCCCGCACGGAAAAGAGAACGTGCAGCAGGGTAGGCAGTTGTCCTAGACCGGTCACCTGCCCGGAAATCGCCCCGCCCCGGGCCATGCGAGTGCCGTTAGAGACCCAGATACAGAAAGCGTGTGAGCCGAACCATCCACCGGAGGTCCCGGCGGCGAAATAGCCGAGGGACCGCGCAGAGGCCCTCCATGGCTGGCGGTCACGTATTCTAAATCTCTCTGCCGTCAGCTAAGACAAGCAAGGGAACTCGTTAGGGCTCTACTCGTTGCCCTGGGTCGCCACCCCTACTGAGAACGTAGTCTTCCGAAAGGCCTTAGGGAAGGCAGTCCCGCGTGGTCAGGGGAGTCTCTCCTGGCTCGAGGTACTGCTCCTCTTCAAAACTGGATAGACCTGAAAACTTGCCCCAACACTGTCTGAAAACCCCTTAATTTCAACAGACACCGTTATCGGGGAAAATATAGAAGCAGTGCCCGCCCTACTTTTGTACCCTTAGGGTATAATTTAAACTTAGAATAAAATTCCCAAACCGCCACCTTATTATGGGGGTGCGTCCTGTGAAAAACCTTAGAGATAATTTACAAAAGACACATTCTCAAGGGTAGACGTCGTGGAGGCAGTGCCAGCTACTTTTTATACCATTTCACGGGTTATATTTAATCTTATGGAAAAATTCCAAAAATCCGCCCCTTAAGCTTCATCCTGAATAGACCCTTACAATAGTTGCTCAGGTACAATGATCCTAATCTATATACCAGGCCGTCGCTCAACAGCTGAGATAGCTCTGAGGCGCACTGATCGTAGGTCTTCCCTTGGCTACCACTACTAGAGCACCTAGACCGCTGTGCACATCCCCCACCCCCCCCCCCCCCCCCCCCCCCCCCACCCTCATACTCATGTACATGAGGACCCGCCGTGAGTATCTGTTCAGATTATTACGTTGTGTGATTCGAACAGAGAATTATCACGCCATACATGATAAACGCAACTACAATCAATCCTGTAGTGCTATAAAGACGCTCAAATCGCCGTCTTCTTAACCCTCATCCCTCCACCAGAACGCCACTCATCTCTACAGGTAATCGCCTAATGTCAGGTCACCGAGATCCTGAACCGTCTCCGCTAACTCATACGTTATTGACAGCCTTTTCACCGTGGATAATTATGTGTAGTACACTGATAGAGACTATACAACCTTCAACGCCTTGCCGTGACCAATCTCTGCTGTCCACTACATCCTGCATGCAGGATACAGGGATGCCATCGTAACACTCCATATACGACCCGACCCCCTCCGCCCCCCGCCCCCCCCCCCCCCCCCCCCCTCCCCCCCCCCACATCTCGCGTATCCTAATTCATTCGCAGCGGGAAATGTACGGGCCGGGAGTTAGACAATGGGGAGCTAAGTGGTGCGTTTGATCTGAGAGGGCAGTCGCATAACGTTATTACCCTTATACGATGGACCTATAAACTTATTTAAACTACGAAGGAGAGTTGCCACTAATGAGAAACACGCGCTTTCATCTGGACTGTGTGCTGGCCCACACAGAATCGACCCCTACTCTAATGCCCGTGTACTCCTGACTCGATACTCGTGTCAACTTCCGGTCTCCTGACTACCTCTGCTTCCCTTAGCCCTTAAAATGCGCCCTCTCGGACATGGCCGGGCTCGTTTACGCCTGTACTTTCATACTGGCGCTCCGTTTTTACTTCAGGTGTCTCACTACGTGTGAACACTCACTATGAGCACCCCCCCCCCCCCACATCATCACCCCATCTATCCCCAATAGACAAAATTCCCAAGACCCGCACTGTCTGGAGAAACCCCTTAAAATTTAAACAGACCAGTAAGAGGTAAATCTAGCGGCAGTGCCGGGCTCTCATTTTATGCCTTTACGGTATTCCTATCGAACCCCACCCCTCCTGATAACATGACAATGACAACAGATCTTTTGTCCTAACTCTTCCCCTCACTATTTTTGATTCTGTTGCTACAGTTATATAAGACCCCTGTTGTCGACGTACTGGATCAAGGACCCCAGCTTTTAGAGAGTCTAAACATCACTATTAGCCGACAGTGATTAGCGCACCCATTCCCACTGTACTGGATACATGTCATACCTCTCACTACCCGATTCTTCTTACTCTTAATAAACCTCCAGTTGACACGTGTATTGTTGGTACACCAGAATGAATGATTGGGTTTGTGCATTGCACGCGATTTAGCATAAACCCTATCCCATACCATATCCCAACACACTTGCCCCCCCACCCCCCCCCTCCCCCCACCCACACACCACCCCCCCCCCCCTCCCCTCCCCACGCCCGGCGCACACTGGCGTCTACTTTGCATACTAGATATCTTTAACCCTTATAGCCTTGGTGTGTTTGAAGTGCATCAGGAGTTTTTTCATATCGGACAGGTTGCGCGGATTTGTGATCACATGTGTATTTCGTCCTAATGCTATAGATTTGTTATGCACTACCCCCTAGTGTTACTTGGTGCATAAATGCTCTACGTGGCTGCACTATGCCGCTTGCAAACTGTTACTAGCAGCGCCCCTTTACTTCGTAACGTTCTCTGACTATATTGTTGGTACTTTGTATAGATATTCTCTATTGGGCACGGGTCAAGATTCACTCCCCTTATCCTGACCACATGTCGTCCCTTGTGTGTGAGTCGCGCCGTCTACGCGCGTGCTAGATGTGTTATAGCCACTTGTGCACCTCCTGTTAAGATAGTACGCCTGATGACGTCCATGAAGTAAACGCTTAGTTGTGCCAGCCGACGCTCAGGGCTAGCTCTCTCCTCTGTACCCTTCAGGCGTCAGTTCCTACGGCGATCAGCGTCGTGAGAATGCAAGTGTACTGCGAGTAAGTAAGCAATTTGTACGGTGCAGTAGTGTGGCTGTTGCTTATGGACGGCCGACTCTGGCTGTGTAGAGTTTTTCAGTATTCTAGTGTCGAGCTGGTGTCTGCGTGTGTCCGGATCTCACTGTAGTTATATTGACGACCTTACCATGCGATTGTTCGTACGTGTAATCACACCCCAAGTGGCCCCGTTGATCTAGAGTGGTCGCATTAGAACTACTTAATTTTAGCGTAGACTGGGTGTTCCCGACATTATTCTGTCCTTTCATCTAGCTAAGCGAGTGTCTTATGCTCTCTTTAATCTCTGCTATGGTCATTTATTCGACATAGTTGTCTCAAGTTCTCGATAGCGCGTCTGTGTTGACTATTGTAATCTAAAGGCTAGCAGCTGATTTAGGAAAAACAGCGGCAGTGCCGCTATTTTATTGGGTTTTTTAACAAAAAAAATTAACCCCCCGCCTTTTCCCCCGGGTTTTAAACCCCTGGGTTTAGAGGCGGCCCCGCACTTTCCCAGGTAATTTAATTTAAAAAAATTTTTCAACCCCCCCCCTGTCCAAAAACCCCCGGTTTTTCCAACCCCAAGGAAACTAAAAACGCCCCCTTTTTCCCCCCGGGGAAAATTTAACTTGAAAAAATTTAACCCCAGTCCATCCCCGGTTTTTCCCGCAAAAAAATTTCGGGCTGCCCTACTTTTCCCCCGGGACAAATTTTTGTTCAACTCCCCCCTGCCGAAAACCCCCGGTTTTTAAAAACCCGTAAGGGTAAACAAGCGGATGCCCTTTTTTCCCTTGGGTTTTTTAATT
>JAXDDW010000454.1:0-16007 GCA_034670385.1 Hoplostethus mediterraneus | reverse complement strand
CAACGGGGGGTTCAGGAGAATCAGCATTATATCCGAGTGATTCAAAATCGGTATATGTTTCTCAAAAGTTACCGGCCAGTGTGATGGTTGACCTGCAACTCAAAATAAGTGTTTCTGAAGAAAGGTTTCATATCCACAACATACAAGTAAGATATAACCATATCACCAATTAAATCCTTAAATGATGCAATAATTAATCTAGACATTAATAGAACAGAAATTTGATTAATAGAACCGATTAACCGAACCGATTAACAGAATCGATTAACAGAACCGATTAACAGAACCAATTAATAGAACAGATTAATAGAACAGAACATGAATAGTGACTGAAATGTGGAAAAGTGATACAACATACATACACACTCACACACCTGGCTGGGGAACAGATGGTCTGGGACATGTAATGTCTTTGGTCTCCTCAGTGCAAAAGTCCCTGATATTGTCAAAGAGGTACCACTGCCTTTTTGCACCCAGTCCTGGCTTCTCCTGCTCACACGGAACCTCACACGTAATGTTTGTGTCAGGGCGCACCAATGCAAATTCCTCACCTGGTGAATGATGGAATTCTCTGGCCAGGACAACACCAGGCTTTTCTCTTGTAAAGAGGAAGTGGTGGAACCACTTGATCCCAAGTAGTGGGCGGAAACTGGGGGCAAAGAAAGTTTGCCAATCATGTGATGGCACCAAACTCTCTCCAGACTCCAAACCAACCAACTGCGGGATGTTTACACCCTTGACTGTGCTTTCCCTCACTGCCTGGGCGATGTCTTCAAGGCAGGAGACAGGTGTGCTTAGGAGGAACTTCTGCTTGAAAAGCCCAAAACACCAGTCAGGTGCAAATTTGGTGTGACCCACTAAAAGGAAGTTTAAGCAGATGGTGTCATGGAGGCCCAACATGCAGCGCCAAGCACAGTACCAGATCAGATATTTGTTCTTGTTCTGCCCTGGACAGTTGTCACAATGGAGCTGCAGATACCTCTCTCCAAGGCCATGGTGTCCAAAAAAGTGGTGGAGGTAGCTGATGACAGCATTTGATCCTTTGCTTGTGCAGTGGGCCTCATCGATGAGGTAGTTCACCTGACGTGGAATCCCCTCACAGCAAACTCCAAACACTCCACACTTCCTTGGCACCAAAAAATAAATGGGGCCTGGCTGAAGAGGGTCACTTGGGTCGTGGACCTGCAACATTAAATAAACAAATTAATCAATTGAAAAATATAGCAAATTACAAATTGTGGTATGCTGGAGATTAGATTAGATTAAGAGCAGAGTACAAGATGGTGAAGGATTACTGTACATTTGTTAACTTGCTCCATAATAAAGTTATTATGGAGGTTATTATGGATGTGGAATACTTCGGCTTTATTCAGTGTGTTACCACACACCAGCACAAATGGATGATAATTGTGTGAGGTGTCGCAGCTGTGATAGTGGCTGCGCGCCTAGCAACAGTATTATGGTAACCCGGGCGCATGGGTGACGTTATAGAGAAGCGCCAAGTTCAGGTGGGGGAAGTCTGGCTCACTTAGACAAGTTGGCGTGAGGCTAGGCGGTTTGTCAGGGGAGCTGCGGAGCTGAGGCTACTCTGCCTGCATTTAGAAAGCGATAGCCGGTATGTATTTTAGAGGTGATGTGTTTTAGAGTTTGTTTCTGTGCATTTGACATGGTTGTATTGTTGCATTGTTGTATACTTTTGTGGATGGATTGTGTGGATCATTGAATGCAGTGTTCTTCTGTTGTGTTGAAGGGGAAGTCGGCATGGAGGGTCTGAAGTTTGCAGCCCTATGTTGCCGTTTCTGCCACGCTCACGTTTGTGACTTGTAAACTGACACGCCATCTAAAAGAAGTTGCTTCGTTGTATTTTAGGGAATGTGTTATATGAATAAAGTACCTAGTAAGGAACTCGTGGTGGACATTCGTACTTGAGAATTAACCTGCGACAGCATTACATTTGGCGCTGTGAGCAGTTTCTTTTTGGCGAGTGGGTGATAGATTGGTTGTGCAGAAACGGTGGCATAGGTGAAGACATCACATCGGCCGGATCAGTGTGGGACACTGCTGTCGGCTTCCTGCGGTCGCTAATTACAATGCCTACTAAGGAGGAGTTGGAGCGGGAGCTTCAGGCATTGAAGGAGAGGTTGATGCAGGACAAGGCAGAAATTGACAATTTGCGCACGCAGAATGAACAGTTAACCGTGCAGACACAGCTGCATAAGACACTGAAGCCAGATGAAATGAATGAATCAGCTGATGCGCTGGCTGGGGGGCGTGCTGCGGCTGCACCACCCTCTGCCTCTGTACATTCCCCACCTGCTGTGGAAATTGTATATTTGCCAAATTTTTCTGGTCAGGCGGGGTCGCTCACTTTTTATGACTGGGTTGATGAGCTTGAGAACACGGTGTGTTACCACAGGTATAGGGGTAAAGAGAAGGCTGCCTATATTTATGATCATTTAGAAGGGGAGGCGCAACAGGAGATAAAACATTCTGCTGATGACGTAAGGAGAAATTCTGAATTGATGTTAAGGGTGCTTGAGGAGGCTTATGGCACTCCACCTTCTTTGGTGAAAATTCAAAAACATTTTTTTGACAGAAAGCAGAGGGATGGAGAGGGGTTGAGAGAGTATTCCCATGCGTTACTGTCTCTAGCTGCAGAGGTGGGCCGCTGTAAGGGGGCAGATAGGCTGTGTGGGGAGGAATCACTCAAACATCAGTTTGCCGAGAATGTAAGGGACGTTACACTGCGTAGGGAGCTGAAAAAGTTGTTGAGGCAGGATCCTGGTATTAATGTAAAGAAGTTGTGTGGAGAGGCTATACTGTTGGCGGACGATGATGTGAGGGGGAGAACTGCGTATGCCTGTGAAGCGGCCGTGGAGTGTTCTGCTGTGAATGCTTCCGCTCAGCCGGATCCCATATTACTGGAGCTGAGGGAGGCTATGAAGAGGCAGAATGATAAAATGGAGGCCCTAGCTAAAGAGGTAGCACACATTCAGGTTCAGATGGAGGGGCGGCCCCGGGCCAGGAGGCAGGAGCCCAGATATGATCCAGATGGTAGGCCTATCTGTTTCAGATGCCAAGGCATAGGGCACATAGCGAGGATGTGTGGGCGGGCACCAGGGCGAGCAGGTGGTGCCAGCGGTAGGGGGGTTGGTGCTCCTAATGCAGCTGGGGGGGAAGGTGCATATGGGAAGCAGGGAAACTTTTCCCCTCTGTAGTGGGGAGTCAAGCTATGGAGGGGGGGCAAGTAGGCTCAAAGGGGACATCTAGTGACCAGGAGGAGATAGCTGAAGCGCTGGTGGGTAATACAGTAATACAGGCTGTGGTGGGGGGGGGGGGGTCCCGGTGGCCTGTCTGTGGGATACAGGGTCTAATGTGTCAGTTCTGACAAAGTTTTTTTCAACGATATTTTTTAAACATGGGTGATGATGTTTTGAAAGAATGTGGGTGGCTCAGTTTGAAAGGGGCTAGTGGGACTCCTCTACCATATGTGGGGTATTTGCGACTGGATGTACAAATAGCAGGGGTAGTGTACCCCCAGTGTGGGCTGCTGATTGTGAAAGACTCCCAGGATGAGCTAACACGGGAGAAGAGAAAAATGGTGCCGGGTATAATGGGGATGAATATAATAAAGAAATGCAAAGATGGTTCATCATGTCCAGTGGGTTTTTCATGCAATCCACCTCCCTTAGCCACTGTCGAGGGGTTTGCCAAAGTTCTGGGCTCCTCACCTGTGGTGGTACCTGCTGGATCTATGTGCCTTGTCTCGGCTTCAGGGTTTCAGAGCCGTAGCTCTACGGGTCAGGCTGTGGTGGTGGAGGCTTTAGGAGCGGATGAGGGGGTGCTGCCGGGTAACCTGGTAGTGTCCATATCTTATGTGTGGATGCAGGGGGGAGAGTTAATGGTACCTGTGGTTAATGTTGGCCATACAGATGTGGGTTTAGATCCACGCACCCGTCTGGCACGCATAACTGTGGCAGATGTGGTGGCCGGGGGGGTCAATGCAGTGGAGTTCCAGGAGGTGGGGCCACAGGTGGTTGAGGTTTCCGTGAACAGGCATGAGGCCACGGTGAGACAGCAATCAGTAGGGGTACCCGAGTTTCCATTTGATTTTAATTCTCCCTTATTGGATGAGCGGCAGTCAGCTCAGGTAAGGGACCTGCTGAATGAAAATGCGGATGTATTTGCTAGAGGTAAAAGCGAATTGGGCTGCACTGAGAGTATACAGCATGAGATTCCCCTGTTAGATAACACCCCAGTTAAGCAGCGTTATCGGAGGCTTCCTCCAAGCCAGTATGAGGTTAAGGCACACATAATGCAGCTATTGCAGCAGGGGGTTATTAGGGAGTTCCAGCCCATACTCCTCGCCTCTGGTGATCGTAAGGAAGAAGGATGGGACCCTGAGGATGTGCGTTGACTATCGGCAGTTAAACGCGAAGACCCGGAAGGACGCATACCCCCTGCCCCGAATCGAGGAGTCGCTGGATGCGTTGGGGGGTGCTCAGTGGTTTTCAACGCTCGATTTGGCCAGCGGTTACAACCAGGTGGTGGTAGCAGAGGGTGACCGCCAGAAGACAGCATTCTGCACACCATTCGGCCTATTCAAGTTTAATCGCATGCCTTTCGGTTTGTGTAACGCACCAGGGACCTTTCAGCGCGTCATGGAGCGAATCTTTGGGGACGAGCACTTCCAGTCACTGCTCCTGTACTTGGATGACGTGGTGGTGTTCTCCACATCATTTGAACAGCATCTCGCCCGCCTGCAGATGGTGCTGTCGCGCTTCCGTCAGCATGGCCTGAAGGTGAAGTGGAGGAAGTGCGCGCTATTTCAGCGTGAGGTGTCATACCTGGCCCATGTCATCTCCCCGGAGGGGGTGGCAACTGATCCGGAGAAGGTACGGGTAGTGGCGGAGTGGAGATGTCCTGATAGCTTCGCGGCTCTCTCCTCTTTCCTGGGCTTCGGGGGCTACTATAGGAGGTTTGTGGAGAACTTCTCCCGTATTGCAGCACCTGTTCATGCTCTCTCATCCCTGGGTCCGCACAAGGGGCACGGCTCACGGTCCGGGGGGATCCCTGGAGCCCGGAGTGTGACAGTGCTTTTCAGACGTTGAAGAGGCGGCTCACCTCGGCCACTGTGTTGGCTTATGTTGGAGCTATGTTAAGTTGGAGCTGTTGGCCTTGAAGTGGGCGGTTACGGACAAGTTTCGCGACTACTTGCTGGGGCGCAAGTTCGTGGCGTTCACAGACAATAATCCCCTGAGCCACCTGGCAATGGCTAAATTGGGAGCAGTGGAGCAGAGATGGGTTTCGGAGCTAGCCCAGTTTGACTTTGAGTTGCGGTACCGGCCTGGGAAGCAGAATGCCAATGCCGATGGACTCTCAAGGCAGTATAGGCAGGCCGAGGGTCCGGGGCTTTGGCAGACAGTCGAGCAGGTGAGAACAACTTTGTCAGCTGGGGTGGGGGGCGACCAGGCTGCTTCAGTTAATGCCATGGGGGTCTCGTCAAGCTTTCCGGTATATTCGGGCGACGTCCTGGTGTCGCAGCAACGAGCTGATGCGGTGATTTGCGGCATTCCGGAAGTACTGGGAAAGGGGACAGAAACCCACTCGGGTGGAGCAGGTGCAGGAGGCCAGGGAAATGGTGGAACTCCTTCGGCAGTGGGATGGCATCATGGAGGAGGCAGGGGTGCTGTATCGGGAGCTCCGGGATTCAAGACGGGGGCGCCTGAGGTAGCTACCTCTGCCCCGCAGTTTGCGTGCGGAGGTCCTGGGGCACATGCACGATGGCCATGGACACCAGGGAGTAGAAAAGACATTCCAGCTGGTGCGGGCCAGATGCTACTGGCCAGGGATGCACGCTGACATTGAGGAGTATTGTCGGCGGTGCGAGCGGTGCATTGTGGCCAAAGCCCCACTGCCGAAGGTGATTACGGAATGGGGGAGTCTGTTGGCGTCTCGACCTCTGGAGGTACTGGCCATGGATTTTATCGTACTGGAGCCCTCCAGCGATGGCCGTGAAAATGTGCTGCTGTTCACGGATGTGTTTTCAAAGTTCACGGTGGCAATCCCAACCCGAGATCAAAAGGCTGTGACGGTGGTGAAGGCCCTGGTGAAGGAGTGGATACACAAGTATGGAGTGCCCCAACGAATTCACTCTGATCAGGGAAGGTGTTTTGAAGCGGAAATCATCCAGAACTTGTGCAAAGTATACGGAATGAATCGGAGCCGCACCACCCCATACCACCCACAGGGAAATGGCCAGTTCGAATGTTTTAATCAGACTCTGCATGACCTGCTGAGAACATTGCCCCCGGACAAAAAAAGAAGGTGGGTGGACCATCTGCCAGAGGTGGTCTTTGCTTATAACACAGCCGAACATTCCAGCACTGGCTATACACCATATTTTTTGATGTTTGGACGATCGCCCAATCTGCCAGTGGACATTTTGTTTGGGGTGGGGAACGAGGGGTTTGATGGGACAGCAGAAGATTGGATCTGTGCGCAACAGAGGGAGGTACGGGCAGCTCACTCGCATGCGCAGAGACAAATGGCGCTACATGCAGAGGCTCGGAGACGAAGTCACGGGCCCCCTTCACGGCAGAGTGCCCTGCAGGAGGGGCAGTTGGTGTACAAGCGCAATCGCACCTTCAAGGGTCGGCATAAGATCCAGGATGTGTGGCTGCCTGTGCCATACGAAGTGCTGTCTCGTCCAAATCCTAAAGGAGCTGTCTACACCGTTGCTCCCGTGGACAGTTCCCAGGGCCCCAATACACCGTGTGGAGCTCAGGCCTTGTGGTATTGATCGGCCTGCGGATCAGACGTCGGAGGTGGGCGAAGCGGACTGGGGGCGGAGCGGGAGTCTGAGGACCCAGAAGAGGAATCGGTGGTGCTACTGAGAAGGTGCGCTGCAGAAGGTAATGTGGAGGAGGGGGAAACGGATCCACAGGCAGTGAACGTCGAACGAGGTCCGGGTGAAGCGGAGTCGCAGCAGGGGTCCGAAGGCAGGTTTTCCGAGGAGGAGCCGGAACCCCCTCCCCTGGAACCCATGGTGCCACGGCGGTCTGCCCGGAGTACGGCAGGCATACACTCCAACCCATTCCACCTGCCAAGATCTACGGTCCCAGGGCGAGGAGGACGGGCAGGAGCTCAGGTAGCAGCCCATGTTAACAGTCTCTGGTTGGGCACTCTAAAAGATATTTTGTCCACCCTGATTGACAACCTGAACAGCAATATAGGGTAAGTTCAGTGCCTTATCATCGGGGCGATGATCTATTTTGCGGGGGGGTGAATGTGAGGTGTCGCAGCTGTGATAGTGGCTGCGCGCCTAGCAACAGTATTATGGTAACCGGGGCGCATGGGTGACGTTATAGGGAAGCGCCAAGTTCAGGTGGGGGAACTCTGGCTCACTTAGACAAGTTGACGTGAGGCTAGGCGGTTTGTCGGGGGAGCTGCAGAGCTGAGGCTGCTGCATGAGAAACGGTATGTGTGCGGATCGGTATGTGTGGTCAAGGGTGTGTGCAGGGGTGATTGTGTGGTAACGGTATGTGTTTGTACTGTAGAGGGACGGACGCTGTGAAGTTCGGGGTGCGGAGGCTGCTCTGCCTGCATTTAGAAAGCGATAGCCGGTATGTATTTTAGAGGTGATGTGTTTTAGAGTTTGTTTCTGTGCATTTGACATGGTTTTGTGGTACATGGTATTGTTGCATTGTTGTATACTTTTGTGGATGGATTGTGTGGATCATTGAATGCAGTGTTCTTCTGTTGTGTTGAAGGGGAAGTCGGCATGGAGGGTCTGAAGTTTGCAGCCCTATGTTGCCGTTTCTGCCACGCTCACGTTTGTGACTTGTAAACTGACACGCCATCTAAAAGAAGTTGCTACGTTGTATTTTAGGGAATGTGTTATATGAATAAAGTACCTAGTAAGGAACTCGTGGTGGACATTCGTACTTGAGAATTAACCTGCGACAGCATTACAGTTGTATTACAGTAATTAAACTAACCTGCTGTGCAAAGTCAAAACTGTAATGGACAGTTATGTCTCTGCTGCATGGTGGGTTGGTGCTCTTGGTCATCCCCCTGTACACCTCACGCTCCTTTCCCACCAGGCGAAGATGTTCTTCCTGCTTTTTAAGCTTGGCCGATTTTACACAATCAGGCAGGTTGGAGCTCCTGTAGATGGCCACATTGTTTTTCTGGCTTTGCCAGCAGAGGTCAGTCATTGGTTTCCCAATGACCACATTTGGCAGAAGTTGGTGCCACAGTTTGCGGAAACTGCTGTTGCCAGCAGCACGATGTTGTAAATGTTTTTCTCTGACAATAGATTAATAATAATAGTAATAGGTTACAATAACAAATGCTTTTATTGTGAAATAGAAATGTGTTGTGTTGTCTTCCGTGAGTGTAGCGTTTAGACGTTAAGTTGCTACAAAAGAATCTTATGGTTGCTAGGTAACAAATATACAGTTAGTCTTCTCGTTTTGGTTCTTGTCGCCGTTGTTGTTTTTCTTCCTTGTAACAGTGTTTTACGTGTTTAAATCAGTAAATATGATCGGTTTGAATGTGAATGAGAAGCAGTCGTAATTGTCGTTTTTCTAAGAAGCTCCAACAGTTTTAGGAGACAACATTTTGGTGCCGAAACCCGGGATTTCAAGACTGAAAGACTGTGAACGTTGTCAAAGTTGGAAGCTACCGTTAACTACCGTTAGCAGCGGAGATGGCCGAGCACTACGAACGGATGAAACGGAAACGAAAGACGATCCGCACCTCCACAACGAAACTGTTGACTCGTATGGAAGAGGAGGTGAGGAAGGATGGACCCGACTGTGACAAACTCCGTGAAATGCTGTCAGTTTTGGCGATCAAGGAGGAAGCTTTAACGGACTTGGACAACGGCATCGAGGATGAAACGCCGACGGACGAACTGGAGGCAGAGATCGCGACCATTCAGGACTACCAGGACCGCATCATCACACTGAAAGTCCGGGTCGATAGGCTCATTAGGACGACGCGGGACCCTGTGAATGAGCGGACGAGTGATGCAAGCTCTGGCTCGGTAAGATCAGAAAGCAGACAGACTGTTAAACTGCCAAAGCTGGTGATAGAAAAATATGACGGAGAAGTAAGCCAGTGGCAAGAATTCTGGTCCCAGTATGAAACGGCTATTCATGAGAATGACGCACTGTGTAAGAGGGAGAAGTTCACCTACCTGAGATCCTATCTGACTGGAACAGCAGCAAGAGCTGTAGCAGGACTAAGCATGACTGATAGGAATTATGATGCAGCAGTGGAATTACTTCAGAACCGTTTTGGAAGAAAAGACATTGTAATTAGTGCACATATGTCCAAACTGTTGAACCTTGCCCCTGTTAAAAGATCATCAGATGTTGCAGCACTCAGACAACTGTATGATGAATGTGAAATTCAGATCCGCAGCCTAGAATCCATGGGGGTTCACAGTGACACATATGGCTGCCTGCTATGCCCAGTACTATTACAGCTGATACCAGAGGACATAGCACTAGCCTACACACGCAAGTCAGACCCAAATGGTGAATGGAAAGTGCCTAAGCTCATTCATTTCCTTCAGAATGAGGTTCAAAGTAGAGAAAGAGCACTTCAGCTGACCAGACCAGGTAACACACAAAGGGACATTCTGCCAAATAATAGACCTGTCTGTAAGCCAGCACCCTTTTATGAAAGAAAACCTAAAAGTTGGAGTATGCCCTCAGCTACTGCACTGCACACAGCGAGCATAGCAACACAGACCTGCATATATTGTGATAGTCCCAACCACAAACCAGAACATTGCCCTGACAGTTCTGTGCCAGCTCGCAAAGAAAAATTAAGGAGGCTGGGAAGATGCTACGTGTGCCTGGGTCCAAAACACATAGCAAAATTCTGTAGAGTTAAAAGTGTTTGCACTTTATGTGGACGCAGACATCACCAGTCAGTGTGCGACCAAAATAACCCCCAGACAAGTGTGAACAGTGGTAGTACAGAGGCTGTTGTATCCTCTGTGTCCAGCACAGCAAAACCAAAGGCTAATACACAGAATACGGTGCTGCTCCAGACAGTGAAAGCATGGACAGAGGGCCCAGCAGGGAGAAAAATCGTACGCTGTCTGTTGGATGGAGGCAGCCAAAGAAGCTTCATTCATGAAGGTGTGGTGAAAGCCCTGGGATTACCAGTGCTAGGGAAAGAGACACTGCATCTGCACACCTTTGGATCTGCTGCTCCTGTGACAGTACAGCGCAACATTGTGAAAGTATCACTGCAAAACATGTGGAATACAGAACAGAAAATTGAGATTGAGGCAGTGGAAACACCTCAAGTGTGCACAGCGGTGATAAAGATCCCCAGCGAACTCATCCAAGAGGAGCTAAAGAGAAAGGGTCTGCAGCTGGCTGATTGTCCACTGGATGGTCCTGATGATCCAGAACTGTCACTGCTAATAGGAGCTGACTATTACTGGCAAGTGGTATCTGGCAAGGTCCAGAGAATCTCAGAATCACTTGTGGCCATAGAAAGCAGCTTTGGGTGGGCTCTGCAGGGGCCTATTTCGTCATCCAGTGTAACCAACGCCACTTGCATGCACATCAGCCTAGAAGAGGACACAAAAATCTCAGAACAGTTACATGCCTTCTGGGAGGTGGAGTCACTGGGCATTGTCAACGAAAAGACCCAGAGCCCAGCAGAAACCGAGGCTCTACAGAACTTCGAACAGACTGTAACTTACAAAAGTGGTCACTATCAAGTTGAGTTACCATGGCGACATGACAAACCAGTGCTCCCAGACAACTTCAGAGTTGCAAAAACACGGTTTGAAAGCCTCAAGAGGAGACTAAAGATAGATGCAACTTTGTACTCCAGATACAATGATGTCATCACAGATTATCTACAGCAAGGCATCTGTGAGGATGTAACTGAGAACACCTCAGCAGAAGAACATCCAGAGACTGTGAAATACTACATGCCACATCATGCTGTTCTCCGAGAAGATAAAGCGACAACAAAACTGAGAGTAGTGTTTGATGCATCATCACATGAGGAAGGTTGCCCCTCCCTAAATGACTGTTTACTGACTGGGCCAAACCTTAATCCAAATCTGCTAGATGTGCTAATCAAATTCAGATTACACCAGATAGCCTTTACTGCAGACATCACTAAGGCATTCTTGCAGATAGCTCTAGCAGAGAAAGATAAAGATGCTGTTAGATTCCTGTGGCTCCATGGACCTCCAAACAAGAACTGTGAAGATGAACTGCGCATTATGAGAATGAGTAGAGTAGTATTTGGAGTGTCACCCAGCCCATTCCTGCTAGCTGCCACCATAAGAAAACACTTAACACAGTATGAAAGTCAGCAGCCCAGGGTGGTGGAGGCACTGAGAGAGTCTCTCTACGTTGATGATTTCATCTCCAGCTCAAGTGATGTTGATGAAGCCCTTTCAGTTTCCACCACAGCAAAAGAGATCCTGTCCCATGCTGGCATGAACCTGTGCAAATGGGTGACAAATTCACCAGATTTGAGAGCCAAGTGGACACAACGTGCAGTGGAGCACACAACAGAGACAGATGCTGGTGGAAATGTGCTGAAAGTGCTGGGATTAGTGTGGAGATCAGAGAAAGATGAGTTTGTGTTTGACTTGAAGGGACTACTGGACATTGTAAAGGGCAAAGAAAACACAAAGAGAAGCGTGTTACAGACATCAGCTCGTATCTTTGACCCTATAGGATTCCTCACTCCATTTACCATACGGGTAAAATGCCTGTTTCAAGAACTGTGGGAGAGAGGAATCAGTTGGGATGAACAGTTACCCACAGATTTGGCTGAAAAATGGGATCAGTGGTGTGCAGAGTTACCAAGGCTACATCTTGTGGCCATTCCGAGATGGTACCACATTGAAATCCAGC
Organism: Hoplostethus mediterraneus; assembly: GCA_034670385.1. Classification (NCBI taxonomy): domain Eukaryota; kingdom Metazoa; phylum Chordata; class Actinopteri; order Trachichthyiformes; family Trachichthyidae; genus Hoplostethus; species Hoplostethus mediterraneus. The sequence continues at coordinate 4,095 of JAXDDW010000454.1, read as the reverse complement.
CAAAGTCACAGACACTGAAACTGCACATCTTTTGCGATGCCAGTGAGAAGGCATACAGTGCTGTTGCCTACCTGCAAGGACCAAACAAAGATGGAGATATTGTAACAAGTTTTGTGGCATCCAAGTCAAAGGTAGCACCATTAAAGAAAATGACTTTGCCACGTCTGGAGCTTATGGGTGCACTGATTGGAGCAAGGTTAGCAAATAACCTACTCAAGCCACTAAACATGGAGAAGAATCACCTGCACATGTGGACAGATTCAATGATTGTCTTCCATTGGATACGCAGTACAGCACAAAAATGGAAACCATTTGTGTCAAACCGAGTGACTGAGATACAGAGTCTGACAAACCCAGAGCAATGGTCCCACTGCAGCGGGAAAAACAACCCCGCTGATTTACCCACCAGAGGCCAGAATGTCGACAACCTCATCCAGAGTCAGCTGTGGTGGAGAGGCCCTCCCTCACTGTTGCCAACTGATGAAGCAGCAAGTATAGATGAGGACTTTGTTGCAGATGAGGTGAGCTCTGAGCTTAGGTCCAAATTTCAGACAACAGTACAGCTCACCAGCACTGAACCAGCTGAACCACTGTTAGACCTAGACAAGTACAGCAGATTAAAGAAAGTGCTGAGAATAACTGCATGGGTAAATAGGTTCATAGCTAATGCTAGATCCAGTCAAAAGATTCAGGGAGAGTTAACTTCTCAGGAGCTCACTGCAGCAGAAGTGTACTGGGTGAAGATCACACAAGAGCAGAGTTTTAGCCAAGAAATCAGCCAGCTAGTATCAGGACAGAACATCAGCAGAGATTCTAAAATCAAAGACTTGAAGCCATTTTTAGATGAAAATGGGCTCATTAGTGTGGGAGGCAGGTTACAGCACTCTGATTTCAGCTTCAGGGAGCAACACCCATATGTGCTACCTGCAAACCACAGATACTCTGAGCTACTAGTTCAGCACTGCCATGAGAGAGTTATGCATTCTGGAGTCAGGGATACTCTAGTTCAGATGAGGGAGAGATGCTGGGTTTTAAAAGGGAGACAGCTAGTTAAGCGGGTGGTATCACGTTGTTACATCTGTAGGAGGTTAACGGTGAAACCAGCTCAGCAAGTGACAGCTCCATTACCCAGAGACAGAGTCACAGAGTCTCCGCCCTTTGAAGTAACTGGTGTAGATTTTGCAGGTCCACTGTATGTAAGGTCTAGTGGACAGCCTAAGAAAGCATACATTGCACTTTTCACTTGTGCAGTCACTAGGGCAGTGCATCTAGAGTTAGTGTCAGACCAGACTACTGAAAATTTTCTCTTGGCTTTAAAGAGATTTATTGCTAGACGAGGGCTGTGTAAGATCATTTACTCAGACAATGCCAAAACATTTAAAAGAGCAGACCAAGACTTAAGAGAACTTTGGAAGTCATTGAAAGGATCAGAGCTCACAGAGTTTTTCACTGATAGAGGAATCACATGGAAGTTCATCGCTGAGAGAGCTGCTTGGTGGGGTGGCTTCTGGGAGAGACTTGTGAGGTCTGTAAAAACATGTTTAAGGAAGATCCTGGGGAAAGCATCTTTAAGTTTTGAGGAGTTAACAACCATGCTCACAGAGGTGGAAGCGGTGTTGAACTCCAGGCCCCTCTCATATGTTCATGAAGATGCCTCAGAACCCCAGCCACTCACACCTGCCCATTTCCTGGTTGGTAAAAGACTGACCTCTCTACCACCAAAGACTCTGCTCCCCCCCTCTCAGATAACAACAGTGAGTAGAGAGGACATGGGCAAGAGATGGAGATACCGGCAGAGACTCCTAACCAGCTTTTGGAACAGCTGGCGAAAGGATTACTTGATGGACTTGAAATCAGCTCACAAATGTGACACCTACACCAACTGAGCTGAAAGTGGGAGATGTCATCCTGGTCGGTGAGGACAACACACCCCGACAGACCTGGAAAATAGGCAGGATAACTCAACTGTTTCCAGGGAGAGATGGACTCGTTCGCTCCTGTATAGTTCATACATCCACAGGCAGTTTATTAAGAAGACCTGTTCAGCTAATTTATCCGTTAGAGATTAATTAATTAAAGTGATTGCATTGTGATGAACATGATAGTGATGAACAACTGTTCATCGGGCGGGAGGATGTTGTAAATATTTTTCTCTGACAATAGATTAATAATAATAGTAATAGGTTACAATAACAAATGCTTTTATTGTGAAATAGAAATGTGTTGTGTTGTCTTCCGTGAGTGTAGCGTTTAGACGTTAAGTTGCTACAAAAGAATCTTATGGTTGCTAGGTAACAAATATACAGTTAGTCTTCTCGTTTTGGTTCTTGTCGCCGTTGTTGTTTTTCTTCCTTGTAACAGTGTTTTACGTGTTTAAATCAGTAAATATGATCGGTTTGAATGTGAATGAGAAGCAGTCGTAATTGTCGTTTTTCTAAGAAGCTCCAACAGTTTTAGGAGACAACACACGATAACCTGAACAGAGCACAGACAAACAGTGATCAAACAAGACAGATAAATATTGGATATGACAAAGCACATTACACAACATTACACAACAAATGTGATCATAATAAATCTAAATACAAAGAAAATATTAAGGCATACACGCCGGTTCCATCCATAGAGGCCTTGTATTTCCGCCACACACAGGACTTGGTCTCCGTTGACGGAAGCATGTGGATGTCTGCCCTTTTAAAGCCTGGAATACGTCCTGGGAGTGGCATGGCGCAGTCATCAGCGAAGTTGTTGATGAACCTTACGATCCTCCCGATGTCATCATAAGACAGCAGCTTCTTGTTAGCCAAGCAACCACCACCCAGCTTTCTCCTGGGAGCCACACCATGGTCTTTATAGAATTTGATAAACGTTTCTCACCTAGGAAAAAAATATGAACTGTTATTCACTGATATCATAAATACACATACAGGCCTCACATGGCGTGTGCGTGCACACACATACACCTGTAAAACAACTTAGGCCTACATTCATTGTTGTGACAATTAAAAGTAAATTAACATTAGAACTAATTTTGTCATTTCAGTGTGAGACCACTCATCTGTAGTTAAATACAACTACAGGGTCCTGTTGACCAGCTAGCTAGCTAGAACTACTCAAAACATTACCATGTTTATTATTACTGAGAACAAGATTTAAAGAAGATTAGATAAACACACTTCTGTTTACTAATGTTGGCTAGCTCTATGGGATAAGTGGAAAAGTGCTTACCAGCAGTCATCTCTTGAAGCTGGTCTCGTTTTTTCACCATGTCCTCAGGAGAGAAGAGGGTGTAGCAAGGCTTTCCTTGGTAAATTTTGCAGCCACACTTGAAGCTACGAGCCTTCTCAAGATCATCACCGCACACATAATCATCTTGCACGGACTCAAGCACGGCAGATGTTGGGTCTGTTAAAAAAACATCTTCATCGTCGCTGTCTGAAACGGGCCTGTCAGAGTCCGCGTCCGAAGTGTCACCGGAGGTTTCACTGTCGCTGTCCAAGCCGCTGTCTTGAGTCTCCTGGTCAGATCTCGGTGCCAGAAAGTAATCCTGGATGAGCTCTCGCCACCGATCGCCGGAATCCACAGACAGCACCGGATTGCTGTTTAACAGCCGAGCGATTTTGTCTTCTTTCCGAGACGCCATTGAAAGTTTTGAGAACGATACAGCTTGCTAATCAACCAACCAACCAAAAACACAACCAACCAATCAACCAACCAACCAACAGGTGCAGATAGTATCGCTAAATGCCGCCGGTGCGAATCTTCGCCAATACCATATCTTGCTTTTATACTTCAAAATTATATTTCTACTCTAAAATATGAAGTAATTCATACAGATTATGAAAGCCAAGGCCTTGTTTTATTAAAATTAGTCAAAATACCAAAATGGTCAAAAATAGACATTTTGACATTAAAAGGCGTTTCTACGTAAATCAGCCATTGCGACTTCCGACTGATTCTGTGAGAGCACGTCACATATGCTTTAACGTGACATATGTGTCACGGCTCCAGCCCCGACCCCAGGGTTTCCCTATGTTTTTACCTCCCCTGTCTGTCTCTATGTCTATCTGTGTGTGTGTGTGTGTGTGTGTGCTT
>JAXDDW010000453.1:0-16029 GCA_034670385.1 Hoplostethus mediterraneus | reverse complement strand
TTTGAATTTTAATTGATTTTAATTTAAATTTTTATTAATTTGAAAGTGCTGGTGCTGAAGATCATTATTTGATTACCATGCTACTACCCTGTCTTCCTGTTGATGATCTTTTGTTAAGATGATAGCACATACAGTAGTTAATGAGCTAACAAGGCATGTGAATTTGCAGGTGTAAAGGGAAAAGAGATGGAATGAAGGAAGAAGAGAATTTAATTTGAAATATAGATCCTTAATGCAGTCAGTGTCTATGTGCAGTAGAAACCATTAATGGGCCCCAGATAGTAACCTAACACCCCGCAAAGATATAAAAACAAGAAATGTGTGTGTGTGTATGACACTGGACCTCACAAGTACTGTATGTTAGAAACGGGCCCCACAAGTGACCAAAAAAACTGGCATGGAGACAAAAGTTTAAAATTTTGTTAAATTGAAGTGATTTTTGTGATTGGGAATTTTTTTGTATCTTACCTGATTTTTTACAGCAGTGTAGAACCACTGGAAAGGGTGGATCCCATAAATGAGCAAAAAACTGGTGGGCCCCCTGAGGGGCAAAGACCAGTATGTGTGTGTGTGTGTGTGTGTGTGTGTGTCCCTGACAAAAGACCAACTTTGTGAGGACATATTGCGGGTAAAACTTTATTCAGAGGCTCAACAGGCAATGGAATTTTCTGATTGGCTGATGCTGGGGATTTTTGTGATTGGCTGTTGGCAGTCATGTGACAATGTGAGTGCATGCACAGGAACAGAAGTCAGACACAGAAATATGAGGCTGGTAGTGGATTTAAATGGAATATAATAAGTTTTACAAAAACTACTACTCATTCTCAAAGTTAGGCCATAAATCACTGATATAATTAATACTATTAATGATTAACAATAAAAATTAATAATAATTATAAAAATACCTAATTAATACTGTAATATCTAATGGCATATTAACAAATAATTAACTTTACATCTACTATCAGTAAGCACTACAAGTACTGCCTCTGCAGATACACTAAACTGGTGTATTTAGAGTTGAACAGAAGACTCTCCCATTATATTTAGGCCTTAGTTAGAACACTGAGGTTATAAGGTTAAGCCACCTTCACCACAAGTTGCAGCAATTTAACTCATTAATTTAGACTTTTGGTTGGTTTTAAATAATGTTTCTTAATATTGTTGACAACATAATGTAAAGAACTTCAAAACATAATGCATCTGAATACCACTTTCAACTGCCACGTTAATAAATCAATACTTGTCTCCTGCAGTGTCAGGAAACAGGGCTTTTTAAAGCTCTTTTTCATTTCAGGGCTATTTTTTATTTATATGATAAAGTGGTATTATTTGATTATGAAATTAATATTTAAACCTATTTTTGTCAAACAAACAACCTTCTGGTATTTCTATAATTTCTATGTCTAACTGGGAATCTTCATAGACTTAGACTGATGGAGGACACATCAGGTTACATGGAGCCTCCTCTCCTCTCCTCTCCCCTCCTCTCCTCATGCACACTTTTTGAACTGTCATTATCTGTTGTACTGTGTAGTTTGGCCTTGGTGTCTCGCACTTCGCCCCGTTCGCATTCATAGACGCTAGGAGTAACATTATGACACTTGTTAGTGAGGGGACACTATCTACTAGTGAATTGGCCACTGACCTTTACTGACTGTTTGTCTATTCTGTGAATGAATAAAAGCACTCGACACCATTAAGTTCTAGCTGTAGTCTGTATTCCAGAACTGCTGTACAAATCCCTGAACGCGGGTCATGTAGGGAAAATAACAAAGCCTGTTAATCGATTGCCGATTGCATCTACTATGCTAGACCCGTAACATCCTCCTTTTCCAAGTTAAGTATAAACACTTGAGAACTTCAAGGTACAAATATAATGAATAATGAAAAATAAAATAAAAACAAGATTGTCCTTTGTACTATCTCAATAACAGTATAAACCACAATATGAAGCAATAGTCATTTCTCTTCACTGTACTTTTCTTTTCTTTTTTTTTTCTTTAATAGCAACTGCCCTAACAGTCCATGTTATAAATCAAGCCTCTCAGGTGGCCTAGACAGCCGTCCAGCCCTGGTGTATGTGTGCTCCTCTGTGTTTACAGCACCTCGGGAGCCAGGTGACGCAGTGGAGAGCCTGTGTGAGTGTCTGACAGGGCTTGGCTCTGGCTCTGAACAATCCACTGCATTTTCCACGCAGTGTACTTTTCCATCTGAAGATTTGTGTTTGCTCTTTAAACACACCCGGCTAAAATGATTTTGAGTTCCACAAAGTTTGCACTGCCTCCCGAATGCTGGGCAGTGTTCCTTGCCCCTAGCATGTGAATTACCACAATATTTGCATGCCTGGCCTGCCTCTGCGTTTTGGGGTGGATTACTCTGTTTCCATTGCTTTTGCCTGGATTGTTGTTTACCGACGGCATGCACAGCCTCGGTGAGTGGAGCCCCTGCTATCTCCATCGCTCTCATACGGATATCTGTCTGCTCTGCCGCACGGCACATCTCTATTGCTGTCACTAATGTAAGCTGCTTCTCTCTCAGCAGCCTACATCTTGTGCTCTCGTTTGCAACACCCAGTACTATTTTGTCCCGAATCATCTCATCCTTCAACTGTCCATACTCGCATGTTGCTGCCTTCTCCCTCAATCTGGTTACAAACGTATCTATTGAGTCTCTGTCTTCCTGCTTGCAGCACCCAAAAACATACCTCTCGTAAATAGTGTTCTTTGCAGGTTTGAAATACCTCTCCAGTGCATTCAGTATAGCTTCAGGGTCCCCTTTCTCCTCCTACTCAGTAACACTGACCTTTGTCAATCACTGCCAAATGGCATTGTGGGGAAGCACGTGGGAAGCCGGTGTTCAAAAGTGTACAAGGCCTTGCATCCCTGAAGGTGTGTGGAAAAGAAAGTTTCAGCTAACCCGCAGCAAACTTGAGTTTGACCCCGTTTCCCTTTTCCCCATGTTAACCGATGAGAACAAAGGTGTGCCCTCACACTGCGTCATCGGCTGTGCTTAGCTGACCAAACTCAACAGAGTCTCCATCCTAAGCCTCTTGTGAGTGAGCTGGGTGAAGATGGCGTGTTTCTGCACCTCAGAACGGCGGCGCTGGGCCAAAAGGTGACTCAAATAACTCCAATCCAGGCTTTTGGGCCTACTCTGACCCTTTGGCTTAAACGGCCGCCGCGTGGGAACCAAGCGAGCCACAGACACCCGTGACACATTTTCCGGCTCGGCTCAGGCCAACGCATATCGCGACCCACGACTAGGTGCGGCGCCCCCTGTTGCCGCAATTCACAACGCACAATAACTCCCTCAGCGACTGACCTACAAAGCTGCTTTTCACTTATGTCAAACATCTGGGTGAGTCCGGTCTTCGGCCAAAGTTTGGACTCCGTCGGTCGTACGCGGCCCGAGCGGGGAGCTTTCAAATAGGTGCGAAAACCACTATTACAGGTGAAGCCACGGAGACACCGTTTCATGTAGCCCCTCCAAACTCGGGCCACGCCACCAGACCCCAGCGCTGCTTCACCGTGACCATTTTCAGCCAGCTGGAGCCTTGGTGTCTCGCACTTCTGTGTTCCCACAGACCTCTCCAGAGCCCCATCCGCCTGCACTAACCACCGCCTGCATCACCTCCTTTCCTCTGCTTCTAAACCGGCATGCCCTCCCTGCTTATGAACCAGCCCATCCACCAGTACTCCCATTAAGCTGGCCTGCTCCCCCTGCTTTCCCTGTATATGTCAGCCTGCCCACCAGAAGCTGCCTTCCTCCCCTGATTTGACTGAACCATCCCATTTTCCATGTCATTCCACAGTCCATGTTGTAAACTGTTTTCTTGTCTGTGCACAAAATCTATTGCACGTCTGCCCGTCCTGGGTGAGGGATCCTCCTCTATCTCTCACCCTGAGGTTTCTCCCATTTGTTTCCCTTTTAAGAGTTTTCTTGGGAGTTTTGAGGGTCTAAGGGCAGAGGATGTTGTTATGATGCTATGTAAAGCCCTTTGAGACCAACAGTTTTTTTTAGAAAATGGCCTATATAAAAGAAGAAAAAAAGAACATTCTCATGTCATTCCTGAACTTACACCCACTTTGCGTCTGCTCACCAGGTTTTCTCATTATTTTCACTACCATCACTACTACTACTACTACTACTACTACTACTTCAGACCTCCATACTTGCCTGTCATGTCATTTGTCTGTGTATCTAACTGCTCACCCATCTTTATTTTAATATTTGACCAAGTAAACCTGCCTTTGTTCCTTAACCTCTTGTTAATCTTAATTTAAGCCCTCATTTCTGTTCCTGTAAAACTTCACATAAAGGCTTTAATGTGCCCTTTAGCCCTTTTCTGTTGAGATTTGTTGTCTAAATTACAATAACCCCAAAACTTCCTGTATGGGTGGGCCTTAACCTGATGGCTGACACCTTGCTGGCTCTTTCTCAGCTTCATAAAATGGTGGAATTAAGAAGAGAAGAGGATGGAAGAGTGGAAACTCCATGCTGCAACAGTCTTAGTTGGTCAAAAATGTTCAAAAATAGTTGAGACACATGAAGGAGAGAGACAGAGAAAAGGGAGGGAAACTCAGAGCCTGTGTCTGTGTCTAGAGTTCACAGCCGAGGCGGCTCAGGAGAGGACTGAAGGTGGAGGAGGAGATGAAATTTAACAAGCTGTTGAGCTTTTATCAAATTAACTTCAATATCAGGCTTTCACTTCCCAGATGAGGTGACAGACCTAAAATATCAAAATCACAGTATCAGTATCTCATAAATATGTTATAAATATACATACATTAAATGTAAAATAAATTTTGCACAAATCACAAAATATATCATTGTAAGATGTGCATTTGATCATGTAAGACTTGCAGTTAAAAATAAACAGTATAACATTAAGAGCAAGGTTCTGCATGAATATTCCTCTGAATTCAAACTGAACTGCTGCCATACTACTTGGTCACTGCAGGGTCACAGTCAGGTCAACAGCAGAGCAGTCAGGGTGGGGGAGGGGCGGCAACAATCACGCACCTGCAAACCTCTCTCAGCAGCTAATGCTGCATTCAAGGGTATGGGAATTACTGTGTTACTTAAAAGTTGCTGAGTAAAGTTTCATATTAAGTATAAGAACTGCTGAACCCCCGTAATTTTTACGAATCATTTCAAGATCAAACAACAATTTCAGCTCCTTCTGAGTAATTCAAGCCATTGTCTGACCTTGATGACCGAGCTTTTTAAGAAGAATTGTGTAGTTTTTCAAACACAGTTGTGCACACTATATTAAAGTCTTTAGTAAATTCTGAATCTAAAACTCTAAAACTGAATTTTAGTTATTGATTTCACGTGTCAGTGATTCATCACATCAATATAATTTTCGCACAGAAACATTTTATGTTAATTTCCACCTAATCCGGAGATTCACAGAAGTTTATGCATTTTCCCGGCGTCAGTGAAAGCATCAATTCAATCATGCCTCGAGAATGTGTTCTCCGGTGGCTGGAAAGACTGAAGCAGCGGCACCGGGAATGTGAGCGGCGTTATGAGCAGGTACTAACAGCAAGGAACAAAAAAGAACGCGAGGAAACACTACACCTTATCCAGGTAAGACATTTTTAACTCCCCGGTCCTGTTTTGGCTGTGTCAATGTCCCGTTTTGGCTGTCGCCGTGTCGAAGTTTTTTTGTAGCTAACCTAGTATCGGAGATGAACGCTGGTGTTACAGATCTACTGGTTTCCACGTTAACTGGTTACCTTTGTTTGTAAACGTCGGGTGCTTCGGCAGCTGTTACAACCACGGAGAGGAAACGTAGCTGACCTTGCGAATGCCTGAATGATTATAATAATATATCGCTCATCATTTCTTCATTTAGATTATTGATGCTTTATGGAGTTTAGTGAAACTGGGATCAGAAACATTCTTAACCATATTTTGTTGTATTTTCGTCAAAATAAAAACTCCACACCGGGGTTTCGAAACCAAATATACAATCTAAAGGAAAAAATCACACTACGCTGTACCAGACCACTGAACTATACTGCCAGGGTAATTAGCGATGTCAAACACTTAGTCTATTCCGAACCTAAAACGTGTTTATTATCTTCCGGGTTCAAAACACCACTGCCAAATTAACTTGTGACCATTGTTGTTGTGATGATAGCAGCCACACAAACCTAGTTTGTTGCGCCTCTGAAGTTGAACATTGTTCGAAGACCTGAGGTTATAATGTCTGCTTAACTTTTGGGGGGAAATGAACGGTGGGATCCGATGACAACATAATATAGCTACAGGTTTCGGACGGGTGCTGGAAATCCTTGAAAACGTTTGAATTTCAATGTGGTATACAAGGAGTGAAAAGTGCTTGGATTTGGTTAAAATGATTGGAACTGCTTGAAATTGTAATTGCATTACTTTCACGGTAAACCGCTGGGTCAGTGACACAGTTTGAAAACTGAAACGTTGTTCGGTTGTGTTTTCCTTTTAACTTGACAAATTGACAGAGAATGAGCACTTAGCTTCAGCAGCAACAGACAGTAACAGTGTTTCATCTAGAGGGCTAGGTTGTTAGCCCTGTGCCCAACGTGGAGGTTTAGTGGATTGCACTTTGTCAGGCCTCTACCCTTTGACCAACTTGGTTGTCCCTACCAGGAGAGTAACTTCCTGCTAATATAGGTCTTGTGGTCATTGAGGCACGCAAGCCCCCCGACCGACAAGGTGGCAATCCTTCAGGGAGAAAAATCATAAGCTGCATCAGCATAATCAAATCACAATTATTTGTATACCCCTTAATCACCGTTACAGTCTCTAAGGGCTTCACAGTGCCCAACATGTGAAAATAATAAATGATTAGTACACGACATCCCCCAGCCTTAGACCCTCACAGAGGACAAGGAAAAACTCTCACAAAACCTTATTGGAAAATTGGGAGAAACCTTGGGAGGGGCTACTCAGAGAGGGATCCCCCTACCAGGATGGTTGGGCTGCAATAGATGCCGAGTTTGGGCAAGCAGAGTATACACAATATATGAAAGTTCATTTTGATGGAAAATCCAGATCTGATGGGGCATCACAGCAACGCCAACTCTGCAGCCTGGAACAGATAGAAGACAAACCAAAACAAACATGCACACTCGCACTCACACAGACAAACATGACCAGCGTCAGTGGACAGGAGCAGGTAGACCAAAACGTCAAACGTTTTCAAGGATTTCCAGCACCCGTCCGAAACCTGTAGCTATATTATGTTGTCATCGGATCCCACCGTTCATTTCCCCCCAAACGTTAAGCAGACATTATAACCTCAGGTCTTCGAACAATGTTCAACTTCAGAGGCGCAACAAACTAGGTTTGTGTGGCTGCTATCATCACAATAACAATGGTCACAAGTTAATTTGGCAGTGGTGTTTTGAACCCGGAAGATAATAAACACATGTTTTAGGTTTGGAATAGACTACGTGTTTGACATCGCTAATTACCCTGGCAGTATAGTTCAGTGGTCTGGTGCAGCGTAGTGTGATTTTTTCCTTTAGATTGTATATTTGGTTTCGAAACCCCGGTGTGGAGTTTTTATTTTGACGAAAATACAACAAAATATGGTTAAGAATGTTTCTGATCCCAGTTTCACTAAACTCCATAAAGCATCAATAATCTAAATGAAGAAATGATGAGCGATATATTATTATAATCATTCAGGCATTCGCAAGGTCAGCTACGTTTCCTCTCCGTGGTTGTAACAGCTGCCGAAGCACCCGACGTTTACAAACAAAGGTAACCAGTTAACGTGGAAACCAGTAGATCTGTAACACCGGTTTTAATTACTTTTAAGTACTTTAACTGATCTACAGTTCGGCATTACTCTTGAACTTGCTGGGCCTGATTCCGGCAGTTTTTTGTAACAAAACGCATGGTGTTTGCTGATGTGGCTAGCGGAAATCAGGAGATTAATGAGAGAAATTACCAATCGGGAGCACAGCAGGAGAAAGGGTTAAAAATAGGGAGACTCCCGCGAAAAGAACTAACCATACCATGCTTTGTATGGGAGTGTATTGTACCTCAGTAAAACACATAATGGCATGCCTGAATGAAGTAATGACTACAGTTGTAATCTACCTTAAACATCTCTGTTTTAACCTGACGCCCCAAACTAATTGTGATTAATATAAACTTCAAACATATGTCTCAACATTCCAGTAATGTAATTAAAACAGTCTGCAGGTGTTTAACCAATACATGGTGCATGCAGACACCTCGAAGTGTTTATATCTTAATCAGATGGTGAAGTCAGGTCTGTTCATCACTGAGGTGTTTTTAATATTGACCTCATGTAGTCAAGTAGGGGGAGCATTTTTTTCTGATTGAACAGCACTGTTAAGTATGAACTCTTTGATAACACATCCATCCATTTTCAACCGCTTATCTGAGGTTGGGTCGTGGGGGCAGCAGACCCACCAGTGAGCCCCAAACTTCCCTTTCTGTGGCTACATTGGTCTATGATAACACCTCATTGAATTAGAGTTTATTAATGCTATGATTTTTTGTGCATAGTGTTTTTTTGTTTACATTTCATTTATATTGTATATTCAACTGTTCTTCACAGATGATGAAGAAAAAAAAGGAGGAGGAACAAGAGGAAGAAGCGGTATGTATTCCTTTTCACTTGCATAACCCCCATGAAATGAAAACTGTATTTTTCAGCTTTAATCCAGTATCCACGTTACTTGTTCATTTATCTATTGATATTTTCCAAATTCATGTCAGAAAGTTATTATCTAAGTATTTTTACATCACAATTGATGTACCTGTAAAACAATCTCATATGTTTGATGACTCACTCAAAGGTGTTCCTAATTTTGCATCCAATTAAAATTATTTCCTGAATTTTTTTTTGTCCCTCACCTGTCAGTCCTGTCAGTCACCGTGACAACCTCTGAGCTTTAACAAGCTCGTTGTGCAGACACTGTGTGAGTTTGTTCTAACTCTGTGGAGCATCACTGCAGCTGACAGATAACCTCATGTTCTAATCCAAACCTATAGGTGAAAGTTGAAGTGAACAGCAGTTCATAATGTAGCCTGAAAAAAATGTATGCCCTGTGTTTTTTCATTGCTATTGGGCTGATTGATTGAAGTTGTGAAAATAGATTAATCACAGCTGATGAGTTGAGGCTCTTTCAGTCACGTGACCTCTTCACGCTGATCTTGTGTGAAAAAATGCCCCCATTCTCTCTCTCCACTGTCCTGTCAATTAAAGGCAAAATGCCCAAAAAGCTTCTATCTTTAAAAAAAAAGAGAAACAGAATTCATGCATTTACTAAACCCAGCAAAATGAGGAGGTTCAAAAGAAACTGTAAAAGACGATATATGATTAATACAATGAACTGTCTAATGTAAAAGAGCTGACACATGTAAGGTGATACAGTTTGTAACTCCATCAGCTGTCAGTGTTTTTATGACATTGTGCTGTGACTAACTAAATGTTTCTGTTGGAAGGCAACAGGTGTTAGTGTTTTGGTGTAGTGGTGATTTGGTGAATTGTGTTCGTGTGCTCTTGTATTCTTAAAATTTGTGCTGGAGTTGTGATGAGTGATTTTTAGGATTAAATTAACAGTTTTGGCAGTTGTGTGTTGACAGTTTTAAAATTATATATGTTTATTTCTTTCTTTCAGGATGTCTCTGTCACAGATGCATCAGAGTCCAGTCATGATCTGGACAGCAGTTACGTCCCGTCATGCCCTTCATCATCAGAGGAATCTGAGGGTAACGAGAAGTTGAGACTCAAGAAAACAAATGGAAAACTTAGTTCCTCCCACCAAAAACTCTGAAACTTTTTCACATGAAGAACTCACTCACACAGACAACAGTGACAGAGACGACAGTGTAGATTACTATGCTGACGCTGAGGATGAGAAAGAGACTGAGGATGAGGATGGACATGAGGGTAGCTCACATGGTGTTACAGTGAAAACCTGCACCAAGGGAGAGAAAAGAAAATGGGACAAGAAACATTACTGTGTGTACTGTAAAACTGCTCAAAGTAAGATTGGACGACATCTACTGCGGCAACATAGCGCTGAAAAAGAAGTGGCCCAAGCAATATGTTTTCCACTAAAATCGAAGAAACGTCAACACATATTAGATCAACTTCGCAGAAAGGGTGACTACTATCACAACATTACTGTGTTGCAGAAGGGAAAGGGTGAAATTGTAACCTACAGACAGCCATCAGAACATGCAGATGCAGAGGATTACTTACCATGCAACATATGTTATGGGTTCTTCCTAAAGTATGAGCTATGGAGACATGAAAAAGTGTCACAAAAAGTGTGTCAGCTGGGTCCAAGAAAAGCAGAGTTCAAAGTGCTGCTTCATCCCTTCTTCCATACAGAGGGCAGTCATCACAAAGGTGCTCTAAAATTGTCAGCAGAATGGTTGTTGATAAGGTGTCCCATGAAGTAGGGGTGGGCGATGTATCGAGTATACTCGATGTATCGCGGCTTGTTCTACATGAGATGTAGTAAATTACTATATCGTGAACATCGAGTATATGTTGTCACGTCAGTTTCTAAGCCGCCGCGGCCGAGATGAGACTTGCTTTAGCGCAGCGCTTTCCTCTCTCCCTCTCACTTCCGCGCTGCCTTGCTTCCAAGCAGCGCATGTTTGTTTGGAGGAAACGGAAAGAAGAGACAAGAGCGCGAAAGAAGTGAAGAGAGTTTAAACGTTAGCCCTACGCGTTGAATTCAGAAAGCGATGGAAGATGGAGGCGCCTGAGGCGGACGAACTGGTTCCAAAAAATAACAGCACTGGATCCGTCGTCTGGCGGTGGTTTGGTTACCGCAAGGAAGATGTTGCACAAACAACGGTTATCTGCAAAATATGCAGCAAACCCGTTGCCACAAAAGGTAGTAGTACCACAAATTTGTTCCACCATTTGAAAATTCACCCACTACAAAATGAAGAGTGCCTGAAACTCCGCATGTCCACATCTCCTGGTCTCACACAAACGCCAAAGCAACCAGCCCAGACGCAAATGACTCTGGCTTTTTCGTTTTCCAAATCAATCCCGTATGACAAAAAAAGTCCAAAATGGAGAGAAATCACGGGCGCAGTAACTAACTACATCGCCAAAGACATGGCCCCAGTGAGTGTAGTAGAAAAGCCCGGATTTCAAAAACTTGTAAAGACACTTGACCCAAAGTATCACTTGCCTGGTCGCAAATATTTTGCGGAGAAAGCTCTGCCAGAGTTATACATTAAAGTGAGAGAAAAGGTGGCCCACCAGCTAACAAATGTGACCCACTTCTCTACAACTACGGATTTGTGGTCCAGCAGAACCTGTGAGCCATATCTCAGTTTAACTGTGCATTACATCGACAACTGGGAGTTGAAGAGTGCATGCCTCCAAACGTGCTTTTTCCCGGATGATCACACAGGCGAGATCATCGCGCAAGGATTACAAGATGCTCTCATGTCATGGAATTTAACAGAAGCTCGTCAAGTGTGCATCACCACTGATAATGGCAGTAACATCGTCAAAGCTGTGAGCCTCAATAAGTAGAAAAGACTGCAATGTTTTGGCCATCGACTGCACCTCGCGATTGGTGAGTTTTTGTCTCCTTAAAAAAATATTATCAGCAACGTTATAACGGCCTGCTGGTAAACATAACACTAAGGGAATACTTCATAATGTTTCATGCAATTAAAACGTATGTGCATCATGTGTATTAAATATATATATGCACACACACACTGAAAAAAAAAATTCATTGGATTTACACAATTGAATTGTGGACATTGGTTGCACATGAATTGTTTGCTTTGACAGCAACCTATACATTTGTGTTGCTTCAACACATAAATATTAAATTCATGTAATGTAATTTAATAGGGGATTTTTTACTTGTTTTGGTCACTTTACTACAACATAATTCAGTCATGTAATATGAACATAATTCAGTCATGTTACTTTAACATAACTCAGTCACTTTAACTCCAACATAATTCAGTCATGTTATTTGAACAAAATTCAGTCATGTTATTTGAACATAATTCAGTCACTTTACTCCAACGTGATTAAGTCATGTTATTTTAACATTAATATATTACTTCAGCTACATGTTTCTGTACCTTTACTCAAATGTCTTACCAAATGGTCCAACGAACCCCTTTAAAAGGTGAATAAAAACCAAATAAACCCAAGATATGATACGCAGTTCATAATTCAATACAACCACGATACAATGTTAGAAATAAAAGTTCAGTGACAACAAAGTCTGACTGGGCAGAATTATGTTTATTTCTGAGCCACAAATCTTTCTAGCCATGGCACTGGCTTGCTCAAATAAACAATTCAAAAACATTACAAAGTGAAAATATAACTTGGATGGAGTTTGTGAAATTGTGACAGGAAAGCCATCTGATTTGTGATTACTACAGCAGAATAAAATAGAGCTCATATCACAAATCCCTAATGAACAGTGAACCCAGATCCATCAAATGCTTTGGTGTCAACTCGCAACATTTCCACCACTCATAAAAATGCAAAAAAGTGCCTTAGACGATGCCATGGGTAAATGGTCAGGATTATTAAATAAGGAAATGTATGTTTGTCAAAATAAAAAAACATGTTGAATTTCCATGGCACACAAATGTAGAATAACACATTCTACAAATCACATGTAAAGAGAAAAGGAACAATTATGAACATCATGCCTTTTACAACATTAGATGAAAAAGGCTTTACTTACTACTCTCAATGTAGAAAAACACCTTCTACAAATCAAATGTAAAGGGCAAGAAAGAACAATTATGAACATTGTGCCTTTTAAAACAGATGAATAAGGTTTTACTTACTAGCTTTACTTGAAAATTTACGCATAGCCCAATCATTTTGATTTTAAAACCATTTTCAATTGCACATTTGCTAAATTCTTGTTTTGACAGCCTTGTGTTTATGTGAACAGGTAAAAGATTATTTTTTAGATAGGCAACAACACTGATCTCCACCTTGACTTCCATCTTAGAGTCTTTGGATGGCAAAACTGCCCTTAGCCAAACCCATCTTAGTGTCTTTTAGATGGCAAAATTGTCCTCAGCCAAACCCATCTTACAGTGTCTTTAGATGGCAAAATAGTCCTCAGCCAAACCCATCTTAGTCTTTTAGATGGCAAACTTGTCCTTTCCCAAACCATTCTCAAGAGAGAGAAACGCATGAAAAACAAAAGAACCAAAACTAAATGGGCCACCAAAAAAACATTCAAATAATTATTTCTCTCATGTCTGTACTACCCTCCTTCATCTCTCCTCCCATCATCTGCATTTCTGAATTTCTCACTGGTTTAGTTTGGTTTTCAGGCTTTGAGCCTTATTTGAGAGTTCACCCCCATCCAACTCCATAATGATCTTTTGCAACACCTCAAAAGTGTAGCGCAGCTTTGTGGGGTACCTCATGTTCAGCCCATAAATGAGCCCAAACAACATCGCAGACGCGAAGGCCACGTTCTCAAGATCCTGAAGGACCGTCACACCCTCGAGGACAATCCCAACATCGTGGGGCTCATTGGTGGCAGCGTCTCTGTTGATAAAGATCCCCATGGTGGTCTTCTCTATGGCACGCTGAGTTGAAGCTTCATCCATGTCCTAGTGTTAAGAGAAAATAATTAGAAAACCTGCCAACATTGGGAAAAAACAAAACACAAGTACAATCCGCCTGACTAAAGTGTGTTATCAAGAAAAATAATAGAGTAAGCTATGCATTTACCTACAGTATAGAGAGACATGTTACATCAAACCAGCACATGTTGATACAATCTTAATTAACCTAATGTATCATTGTGTACCAAGTACTTCCATGCTTTTAAAATATCTTTCATATCCATTTCTTACAGTGAGAAGCAGAGGCATAAGGACAGGACGTGAAAACTGCCACGACTTCCTGAATGTTCAGGAATATGATAATGTAATATTAGAAGATGATGTAGACTGTCAGATCTGTGATTACTAGAACCACTGGGAGTTGACATCTTCCATCTACACATGATATAATTAAAAACAGCATGTAACATAATCATTATATAAATTTTCAAGTAGATATTGACGTTTTCCATATGATTTGAGTTCATATATCTTACAGTGTGTTTTACATACAGGTCAGATGAACCTAGCAAGAGTGGAGTACAACGTAGAAAATGATCAGATTTGATGCCTGCTGCAGTCAATTTATGGTGGTACAATTCTATCACCTAGCTATCTGCTAGATTATGTCCAACTTTTGCACACGTCAACCTCAAAAGTAGAGAAGAAAATACAATTAAATGTAAATAATGAAAGTAAGTTGATGGCCATTTTCCTATTGAATCAAATGCAACCAAGTCAACTGGTTAGCAATTTAGAACTCCTGCACACGCGTAGTACTCCAGGGCCAAGATCTACTGGCGCTGCCTGCCGCTCTGCAGACAACCTAAACTCACAACAGTGCACAGTTCAAACACCACTGGCCAACACAGCGAGAGGGGTGGAGCAGGTACCTGTGAATATCCCCAGAGGCTGCTAGGGCACATGACGACTGCCTGCATGTAATAAAGACTAGTCTGTTGCAGTTGACACGAGTTTGACAGTGGGAGAAATCAAAGGATCATTTTTGTGTAGTTGGATTAGCCCTCAGGCGTCAGGTCTCAGCCTTGCTGCCAATTTGACATGGTGGCCAACGGTGGTACTGCAGCCTAAAATTCACCTGCGGCCCAAAAAGCGTTTTTCCCATAGACTGCCATTGTAAAAGACAGTCCTCTGAAACTGTTAAGATACCTACAACACCACACAAGACCTTAAAACACTCTTTCAATTATGTATTTTTTAAATCATGAAGGCCGATTTAAAAAAAAAAAAAATAGAATCACCCAGAGTCGTATAAAAGGCTGTTTTTTGTGTGTGACGTCACCCCAGGGTACGAGCCAAGCACGCGCCTCTGAGTTCTGCATCGGGGACGAGCGTCCTGCTTCCTCTGCTGCTCCGTCTGTCAGCTGTGTTCCTACACCCCGGCTTCGCTTTTATTAAGATATTAAGTATTTTACATGAGTAGCCCACCGGTATTTAATGTTCAGACAAGAACAGATCACCGAAAACAGAGGTTTGGGATTAGGTGTGTTTTCTGTGCTTGTTCATGACATGGAGATGTAGACAGCAAGCTAACTATTAGCCTTGTTGCTAGCCTACTTGACATGTACTCCACAGTCTGTCTGGCGAACCCAACTAGTCTGACATTACATGCTATTCATCACTTTTGTATTTCGTTGTGAATTAACTTTATGTTCTTTTACATTTTTTAAATAAACGATTTTAAATAACTTGCCCTGTACGCGATTTCTAATGCAGTTTCATGACAGTATTGTATGGTGCTGTGTGGTGAACCTGCCTGCATGGTAGTGACTGTGAGTCTAGCTGCCAGGCTGCTGTGTAGGGAAGTGAACCAGGTCCACATTTAGTTCTGACAGATAAATTAACTGTATGATGACATCTTGCCAAACTACCATGGCGAAGTGCTGTAAATGCTTAACGATACAGAGCCAACTCATGATTTTCATTACCTAGTTCTGCTAAGTAACTCAAATAAAATAGCAAGGAAATGAAGCTGCATTTAAATGTCAGAATGTAATGTATTTTCGATTGGATTACGTACGCCTGTTTGAGTCGAAGATAACAGCTCCATCTTGTATATAACTTTCTAAATCCTCTTACAAAAGTTGAATAGGTTATTCACAAATAAAAAACTAAATTAGATCCTACACGTTGATGCTGAATGAACATTAAGTATTGAGGGGCAGATGAATGTGAACTTTAGGAGATTCCTTCTCTCTCTGCTCTGCTCTCACAGCCGCCCCTCCCCCACCAAACTGTCCATTCCCATGCTCCCACCTGCAGCTGCTTGCTCCCGACCTGCTCACTTGATTACGAAAGCGCGACTGGGAAGTAAACCAGGAAGAAAAAAACTTTTTTGGCGTATGCGCTGGTACGTTACTTCAACAATCGTAGCGCCAATGCTTTTCCATA
>JAXDDW010000451.1:0-16358 GCA_034670385.1 Hoplostethus mediterraneus | reverse complement strand
GGGTTGTGGTTAACAAATAACCGTAGCCAACCAGAGGGATTTAAACTCTCCAAAATACATGAGAGAGCACAACTGTCCATGTTTTATGACATGCTTTTATCCCGTTCTAAAGAGAATGCCATGTCTAGATTATTGGCAAGTAGAAATCTCTGAGGAGGAATGGGAAGATGTTTGTGTTCAAGTGCAAACCCAAACTATTAATACGTACCTAAAATTGCTCCAATATAAATGGTTATTCAGGGCAAATGTGACACCTGTTAAATTACATCACAATAATCCTAACATTCCTGATTATTGTATTAAATGTAATGAAGCAATTGGGACTCTTATCATTGTACATAGGAATGTTCAAAACTTTAGATATTCTGGAAAGAGGTTCTCGACCTTGTTTCAAAAAATCTGGGAGTGCTATTCCTATGGAGGCAAAGTTGTGTTCACTAAAGATCTATCCTGATCATTTTCCGGTGAATAGACAATAATTAACTTTTGTCTATTACAAGCTAAAATGGAAATACATTGATAGGAGACGGCAAGCAATTTGGCCCTAGAATAAGTAACTTCTATAGTAAGAGGAAAACCTGAGCGATCAGAGATTTTGGTGTGCATAATTGCTATAGGTTATACTGTACACATATGAGTGTGTTGAATAAATTCAGATCTAGACAGAAGTCCTTTCAATCAATCATGAATCACATGAGCACATTTATTAGCACATAGAATACAATGCAATACAATACAATACTATACAATACAATACTGAGCGCTCAGGAGAGATACACACACATGGGTATGGTATGCGGATCTCTGCCAGAGGAGCCTCTGGACAGAGTTTATAAAGCGTAAGGAAAACAAAAATAGGGGGTGTCAAGAATATTGAAGGTCAGCCCTAATAAAGATGGTAAATGATTGATAAATTGTTAAGAGCAATGCATAAACTGGAGGTATGGGATAGTTAAAGGTTGGAGTTGGATAAAGTAATATTAGGCCCATATGAAAACTAGAATGTCCGGAGAAAGAGGAACTAGAATGTACGGAGAAAGGGGAAGTAATAAATAAGAGACTCAGATAGAAATCACTGTATGATTACAAGTTAAAGCAGAATGATAAGAAATGCTCGATCAGAAATCTATAAAAGTAATGTGTGAAGTGTTGAAATAACCATAAATCATTATTTTGTGAAACTAGAGTGATTTGTTACAATACTGTGTAGAAAGGAACCAGGTCACGGGAAGAAATGCACTTGTATGCGTTAGGCCTAGAAAGATAAGAAGGATGAGTAACTATGACTGTGTGTATTAACAAAAAGAAACAAATGAAAGAAGAAATGAAGTACTAATATTTGAGATGTAATTGTTGAAATGATCATTGTGTGATAAAAGATATGTGACTCGAACTGGTGGATCCAGCAGAGCAAA
Organism: Hoplostethus mediterraneus; assembly: GCA_034670385.1. Taxonomy (NCBI): domain Eukaryota; kingdom Metazoa; phylum Chordata; class Actinopteri; order Trachichthyiformes; family Trachichthyidae; genus Hoplostethus; species Hoplostethus mediterraneus. The sequence continues at coordinate 14,943 of JAXDDW010000451.1, read as the reverse complement.
ATGTAAAGTCATCATGACATGCTTACTCAGGGAACAGATGCTAAAGCAATGTTGGAGTTTAGAAGGACATTGTTTAGAAGGACATTGGGTGTTGGCGTCTTAATGATTAAGCAATATCTCAACTGCCAAACTGTCAAATTGGTGATGGCGACCGAGAATGACAGAGAGAGAGAGAAATGAAGGGGCTGGTATTCAGAAAAGGATGAACAATCTGACATGTAACGTGAGATACCTCAGAAAGGTATAAAACCTAAGTAAACACGGAAATCGAGGTTGATTCTTCGTTGGTTCTTTGCGGATTCATCCAAGGCCTCAAGCTGAGGAGATTCTGCATCCGAGGAGAGGGGACGGAGCGACTCCGGACTTAGTGCAATTTCTGCACTCCGTAGCTTTGGACTCAGTGCAAAAACGGCACTCCGTAGCTCGGGACTTAGTGCAGATTTAGGACTCCGGAGTAGAAAAGGAAGTTCATAAGAAGAAATCTTTGCAAGATTTAGAATAAGGACCAACACGAAGAAGGATCATCCAACCACCCAAGCTTGCAAGATTTAAATTAGACTTTTCGAACTTTCTCTGCTCACCCTGTTGACGGACCGGACAACTGCAACAAGAAGACCTAGCACGCTTGAGCCTAAGGTAGGGGTCCTCAAGACCCTTATCGAAGGACAGGAGGACACTCCGGCCCGCGACAAAAGGAGGAATAAAGCACGGCCAGCTGAGTTTCTCGCTCTCTCTCGTCCGCTATTTTTAGAATGCCACAGACACCCATGTCACAGCTCCGCCCGTGAGTACTGTTATTAGATAGGATTAGATTTATTATTATATTGTGCTTACTGTATTGAAATCAGAATAACGCTGTATGACATTCCCTTGCTTAAAACCTTTTAATAAAATATATATATATCCAAATTGAGACAGTAGTGGACATTGAATGTATGAGTTTTCCATGGTAGTAAAATGTTAGGTATTTGAATTTGAAATAACATCGAATGGTTTTAACAGGTTTTCTCTAGCCAACTAAATACAACCGACCCTTGGGGCTTTACCTAGCCACTTAACCAAGACCCCCTGGCATTTACCAAGTGCACTGATCGATTAGAGGAGAGCTGCCGTTAACAGACGTGACTGTTGGTATCGTTGAGCTCTAGTGCTATTTAGCTCGACGGTATTATCAGGGGACGAAGGGTAGGCGTCTGGACGTAGGCAGTGAGGTAGCCAGGCGAATCTCCTCGCCACCAGCTTAATTAGTTCAAGCATCCTAGCCGAGTTATACTCACTAGGCATAGAACTCGGACCCTTTAATCGGAGAGCTGGACCAAGTAGACACTTCTATCTAACCGTAGAGGCAGATACTTCGGGGATCTAACAGGGGGTAGGTTCTAACACACTAGCAAAGTATTTCCTAATAAGGGGGAGGAAGAGGTGATGGGGTATCTTCTACACAATCTGCAAGGCCATGTGGTTATTATGGTACAAGGCGTACTTATTTGGGAACTTTCTGGGCAAAGGCAGATTGGGGCCCTTAAGTGGCTCCATCCTTACAATAAGCCTTGTACACAGTCGGACCTCTGGCCTGCACTCCGGGGCTCCAGTTGCTATCCTTAACAGTGTCACTACCACGACATCTTGACGCCACACCAAGTGTGCAACGTAAGCAGGAATATACAGAAGGATAAGATACATAATCATAAGATACATAAGGGTGTACATAAATTCTTCCACAGTTCCCCCCTTTGATACCATCGGTATCACATACATCTGTTCAGCTAACCTGTTAACCTTAGCTGGAGATAGTTACCATTAAACAGGGTTGGGAACTCTTTCTATGATTAAAGCATTACAGCACACAATGATTACAGTGATTAAAGATAAAAATGTAAAAATTAAAACAACCTGAAAATCAAAAATGGTTATGCACATTTCCATGTGATCAATACTTATGAAAATTTTTTCAACACTCAAAATGAATCATACCAATGAATGAATTGTAGTCTCAAAGAGGTAGGTGATTAATACTCTCCAGGAGGGTAAAAAGGGACGCTGAAGCGCACTCTTCTAAGTTGTATTTCAGTGATTTAAGACTTGCTAGATTTGGAATCACATTCCCATTCTGAGTCGTAACACACGCCTAGTTGGTTCCAGTCTATTGAGATCTGCATTTTGGGGGAGTCTGGGGCCTGCGCTTTGTATAAAGCAAGATTGTCAGTCGCTTTAGTCACGAAAGATTCAATCAACGCTGTTGTGCACACGCAAACTAGGAGGAATACCATTACCACATTGAGTAATCCTAACATGAACTTCGCAAAGGACGCTCCCCAGGTGCCAAATATGCCAGATAAACCGGCAAAGGGATCAAACCCATGCACCTCGTGCAACTGCTTGATGCCTTCTGCGGTTTCATGAGCAAGGTCTGCAACCTGGGAAGTTGAGTCAGAGATGTAAGTGCAACACTCAGTGCCTATACCACCCTGAGAGGCTAGCAGTATGTCCAGAGCCATTCTATTCTGGAGTGTCATAGCGCGGATTTCAGACAGTTCATTGGACATAGCGGTTATAGTGACAGTTGAAACATTCATGTATTTTTCTAAAACTTCCGAGAGCGCCGTGATTTCAGCATGGGACGAGTAGGCTAGATAACATGTGCCATGAGCATGCTTTGGGACGCAGCTATAGGCTTGTGGGCTGCAAACAAAATAGACTTGTTCAGGGAGGGGAGACGCGCTGGTAAAATTAAATGTGAGAACCGAGGAGCAATTACTATGTCCGAGATTTGCACCTGTAGTGTCAGGGTGCTGTAGACAATTAGGCACATTGGTCAGTTCATACACGTGAATAGAGGGCCATGACAGAGAGCAATTGCGCATGCGGGCAGGTACACGTACCATTGGGGCGGAGCAATTGTGCATATTTATGCTATGCGACACTAGACGCATCTCTCGAGCCCATGGGGTTACTGACACTAACGCAGTGACTCTAAGAGTTGGAGTGTATGGAGAAGGGATGCAAATGATGGAATCATCCAGAATTTGTGCTGCAGTGGAACAGTTTGTTTGAGTCAAAGTCATTTGAACACGGTACATTAAGCCAGTGTCCATAAACTGGCAGAAATAGGTCACATGTAAGAGGGATGTGGCGTTCACACCAGTCGGCAAGTGATTTCTGTTTATCTGGGTTATCGCATATATCACTATGTGTCGGTGTGGTTCGGCCTGGTCGTAAATAACAGAGGTAGGGGTGTAACAGTCTGCGTCTGCATCGGAGATATTTGACACTAGGCCGGTCCAGTTTAACTGTTGCCAATCGGCATAGGTAAATGGAATAGGCTTTACCATAGGTGGGTGAGTAGATGGCGGCATATGTTGACAAATCCAACATGAATTTAGCTTCTTGGTTATGTGCCTAATCATACATTATTTGTAATGCTAAATTATGTGCGCCTTGAGTTGATCGTTAAACACAGAGTACTTGATGTACCTGATTCAGGTGGCGACGGCTGGGGATTATTTTGCATCATATAAAAACTACACGGTTTGGTGCCTGCGGAAGAGTAATTTGGTGGCTATTTCTTACAGTCGGGGTTTGTAGATTCAAGATTCAAGAGTTTTATTTGTCACATACATATACATGCAGTGAAATGCAAAGTGGCAATGCTCACGGGAATGTGCAAAAGGGCATTATACAACATATTAAACAGTAAAAAACCATTACAATAATTACAGTAGAGCTCTTATATAAAGCAACACAATATGTACAATAAGAGCACTTAATAAAATATAAAGTGTAAAATATAAAATAAGAGGTAGATCGAGCTGGGATTTGGTGAAACACCAATAACTTGGGCTGAACCTGTCAGTGGAATAATGCTCTTTAATGAGAATCTCCTGGTGTGTGTCATTCCAATCTTTAAACTGTATGCCTCTCTGGTTAAGCAATGATGACCACAACCATATACCTGCTGGTTCTATGGAATCATAAACCCATCTAGGATTGTTTACAACTTCACAATCATCAACCTTACATCTGTCAATAGGACAAAACATGGTAATGTGTACATGTGTGGTGTATCTTTGTTGGCGGCGTCGACCATGCCACGATGAGTCCGTGTCAGGGGCGTCGATCTCGTCCCTCGGTGGTGCCGTTGGCTGGGCACTGACATCGGTGTGTGTGAGATTATCAGTGTAGGTGTGTGCAGAGACAGTAAGTGAGCGCGTGTGCTCGTAGATGCGGCTGCTGTTCACGTCCGGCAAGGGGATGGCTCCTCCTTCCACAGCCCAGATGACGAGGGCTGCGCCGATCATGAAGAGGGAGACGGTGATGACGATTCCTTCAAGTATGCTATCTGGGCATCCGAGTCGACTGACATGCTCCCGTCGTGGGGCGCTAGTCGGCATCTGGTGGCGTGGATCCATTCGGGTCTGCCTTCGACCTTTACTGCAGTTCCGGTTGTCAGCAACACCTGGAATGGGCTTTTCCACCTAGGAGAGAGAGAAACATTTTCTAGTGATTTTATCAACAAAATCTCCAGGTTTGAACTCATGGGTGGGGTCAGAACTAGGAACTGGTAGACTACTGACTATTCTGAGATGGTTTTCTCTTAAAGTACGGCCTAAACCCAGTACAAAGTCTGTTAGGTGTTCACTGGTCCAGATTGTAGTAGCTCTGTATGGTGGCAATGGCAGGGTGGCTTCTGTTGGCATTGGTCTGCCCATTAACACCTCATGTGGGCTGAGACCTGTTGTTTTGTTTGGGGACGATGTGATGGCATAGAGCACCAGAGGAAATGAGACATGTTTTGACAAGCGACTCTGCTGCGGCTGTGATTCCAGGGGCAAACCATTGTGTTCTTATCATATGGGTTATCCCCCCTTTTCCTACATGTGCAGGACCGTGCGTGGCACGTGCCAACACATGGAGGAGAGATTTAGGACAAACCAGTCTCACTCCATCAGGGTGCAGCCACAAGCCTGACTCCGATTGTAAACAACCTTTGCGTGACCATAAAGACTTCTCATTGGGCTCAGTGCAATCTTGCAGGACTGCGACATCATTAAGAGAAGGGTGTGGCTGTGCGGAAGGAGGTTGTTTCACAAGGCCTTGGAGGACCATAGAGGAAGAGGTAAGTGCAGCTTGTTTGGCGGCAGCATCTGCCATTGCATTACCTTTTGACACGGGATCCGTAGCACCAGTGTGAGCAGCACATTTAACAATGGCTAATTCTGAGGGTAGCAGAATAGCCTTAAGAAGATTGTTTATGAGCATGTTATGTTGTATGGGTTTACCGGATGACGTGATAAAACCACGGAGCTTCCACAACATACCAAAATCATGTGTGACACCGAAAGCATATCTGGAATCTGTAAAGATCGTGGCAGTTTTACCTTTAGCGAGAATGCAAGCTCTGGTCAACGCATACAATTCTGCCGCTCGAGCAGACGTGCCAGGTGGGAGGGCATGGGCCTCGATCACCTCAGAATCCGAAACTATAGCATAACCAGAACGGTAATCGCTGTCGAAAAGAGGATCCATCTGTGTACAGAACAAAGTCAGAATTTAAGATCGGTGTTTGTTTGAGATCAGGGCGTGGTGATGTGGTAACATCTATCACCATTTCACAGTCATGCATGTCAGCATCTGGAGACTCATCAGAGCTGATGGGAAGAAGTGTGGCTGGGTTAATGGGAGTTGCTTTTTTTACAGTTATGTGGGGTGCAGAAAGAATGATGGCTTCGTACCCAGAACGTCTGGAGGCAGTGAAATGCCGAGTGGCTGCAGATTGCAACAAGTGTACCACCGAGTGTGGGGCAAAGACAACACAGTCATGAGCCAGAACAATGGGGGCTGACTTTTCAATCATTTCAGCGACAGCAGCAATAGATCTGAGACACGCTGGCATACCACAAACTACTGGAGAGAGCTTTGAAGAGTAGTAGGCAACCGGCCTGTAATGAGAACCATGTTTTTGGACAAGGATAGCATTGAAAAACCCTCTGGTTTCGTGCACATAGAGATGGAACGGCTGGGTGTAGTCTGGCAACGCAAGCATAGGTGCTGACATCAGAGCCTGTTTGAGCCGTGTGAATGCATCATGCATTTCAGGAGACCACACAACGGCTTTGGGGGCATCCGCTATGGTCGAAGCGCGTAGGACAGCGTCCACTGATCTGTAGTCATAGATCCAATGTCTGCAATAGTTAGTCATTCCCAGAAAAGACAACATCTCAGTCTTGTTGCGTGGAGGGGTGGTTGCACAAATAGCCTTGAGTCTGTCAGGAGAGAGGAGTCTAGAGCCATGGGAGAGACGGTATCCCAAGTAAGCAACAGTGGGAAGACAAAACTGCAACTTCGCCAAAGAGGCTTTGTGTCCCTTCTCTGCAAGATGAATAAGCAGAGCGATGGAGTCGGTTTCACAGGCTTTCTTTGATGGAGAGGCAATCAACAGATCATCAGCATACTGCAACAATGTGCTCCCACCTGGGAGAGTCAATGCATCCAAGTCACACTTAACAGCGATAGAATAGACTGTAGGGCTCTCTGTGTAGCCTTGAGTTAGGCGTGTCCAGGTGTACTGCTTACCGTTATATGTGAAGGCAAAGAGGTATCTACTGTCTTCATCCAACGGGATGGAAAAGAATGCAGCACACAGATCAACAACTGTGTAGTGTGTGGAGTCTGCAGGCAAACTTCCCAGAATAGAATTGGTATCTGCCACAAGAGGGGTCATAGGGACCACGATTTCATTCACTGCCCTCAGATCCTGAACAAAGCGCCATTCATCTGCACGATCTGGTTTAGGGACCGGAAGAATAGGAGTGTTGCATGGACTGTTCGTTTCAACCAGAACTCCCTGTTTCAGCAAAGATTCAATGACAGGCCTGATACCAGAAATGGCAGCAGTAGACAAGGATTATTGCCAAATGCATGGAAGTACTGCAGAGTTTTTTTAGTGTCACCACGTGGGGTGGTGCTGAAGCAACAAAACCTACGTGATTTTTGTGGAGCGCCCACAATCCAGAAGGAACCTTTGACAAGGCAAGAGGGGGTGAGTAGTGAGGGATGGGGGAGGGGGTTTGAAAGGAGAGGGAAGTTGGAATGGGAGGGAGGGCAGGTAGGGTTAACTTGAAACAGTCGCCGGGTAGTAACCCAAGGATCCCACAAGGGGTCGACTTTTCTTGCAGAGGTGTCACCTGTGAAAGAGCAACACACATGGGGCCTAAATCGAACGAACGAACGAACAAACACAATCTTGAGGCTGACAGCCTGAGGCAACAGCCAAGGACACATGGGGGAGTGAGTTGGGCATTTGAAAAAAATGCAAGTTGTTCTGTAGACAGAGGAATAACAGCTGCACATCCTTCAGTGCCTATGTAGATAGTAGCTGGCGCGCTCAAAGTGTCTGTCTGGGTCAAACGTGGGGCAACCAGATTAGCATATGCATCAGATACAGGAACAGAGCCATACAATGCGGTGCAATGCAATGAAGTGAGATGAGACATAGATAACAGTTTAGTGGTCAGACTAGGAGAGTATTTAGATAATGCAATGATGTTTGTTTCTGAGAGGAAATCAGAAAAATATGGGTAGTTTCCCACAGACCATGAATAAAGAAAATCAGGGGTTAACATGTTAGCAGCCTGAAAAACACTTTCCTCTGGTAAATCCAAAAACAATCCATCTGGGGTGCAATAAATTACAGCATTCAACTTACACAAAGCATCTCTACCCAATAAAGATACCGGAGTTTTGTCAGATATTATAAACCGGTGCTGCAATTCACTCTCTCCTACTTTTAAAGCTGTAGGTTTAGACAGTGGTTCAGTCATAGGCATGCCCGTGACCCCCACCGTTGTGACTGTCTGTCTACTTTCCTGCAAAGCAACTTCATGTGTCTGGGTGGCTGATAATGTGGCACCACTATCAACAAGCATATGTATCCTTTTACCTGCAACACATACATTTAGAGTGGGGTCTTCTCTTGGGGATTTTGAAAGTCTAATTCGTGTCAACTGGTGAAACTGATCGTGTTCTTCCTCATGGCCTCCCTATTGCTGGGGGTGACTCATTGAATGAGCGGGAGGGGCTGACGGCGGTGGAGGCGGAGGGAGAGAAAGATACTGGGACTGTTCATATCCTCCCCCCTTTTTGCTGATTGTTATACTTCTGATCCTTGTTTTTCTTCTTGCCTCTACAATCTCTAGCCCAGTGCCCTTTCTTACCACAATACCACATTTATCCTTAGATTTATCGTCAGCTAGCATTTGTTTAATTTCAACCGGTGTCCATGTCTTAATTATGGCCATGTCTCCTACCATTATTCTAGGAAACTGGGGGAAGTATTGTCGGTTGGCCTGTGTTATCGCTGTTACTCTAGCCAACGTCTCTTCATCACGGGCAGGCAGAGGAGGATACAACTTTTCTACTGTTTTCTTAGGAAACATTCTGACCCCCCCGTCGTTAGCTTTTGGGGTAAACAATCCTTCCATTTCCAAACCACCACGTCTCAACATTTCACACAGTTTGGGGACTGTTAACCCAGATTGGGTCTTAGCCCAAGCATACATAAGCGCCCGGGCCTGTGATGGCGCTGTCGGACCAAGGGCATCCAGCTCCAGACGGGCCACGGTCTTATCTGTCAGGCCTATCACTGCAGTGACTTGAGGTATCATGCAGAATGAGCAGTTGTAGGCGATTTTTTTCTATCGCCATAGGCACCTCAGGGGACCAGTTTAGCAACGTATCCGATATTTTACCTTTAGGTGGTTGGGTGGTTTCAGGGGTTTTAGTCTCTGAGTCATTTCCTTGTTTTTGTGATCTGTTGTGTTGTTTTGTGGGCGGGTGTCGTTTTGCGACATCTCGCCACACTTGCAAACATTTTTTCATATAGTCATAATCCCATTTCGGGTCTCCCTGACCACCCTCAATGTTATCTGTCAGAATTTGCAGTTTCTTTGGGGCAAATGATCCGCCTAGTGACCATTTCCCCCCTGTCCATTTATACATATAAGTAAATGGTACTGCAAAGATGAGATCTTTTTCTTTGATTATAATCTCGGCCGCGGAGCCCTCAGGCCTCTGGTTTTGCCATGACATTTTTGTATGTCTTGGATTCTGCCGCTCATGGCCTTACTGTATTTAAAAAGTTGTTGGTCCCCAGGTAGCATTTTTGAAAATGCACTGCCCATTTTGCGAGATATAAGCTTACACTTTACTGGAGAAAGGAAAACACGTTCTTACCTTTGCGCTGCTGCAGTAGTCTTAAGAGTGTGTCTGTGTGTCTTATCTTTCGCTCCTGTTGGCTTCTTTCGCTCCTGTTGGCCTCTGCTGTCTGCTGACTGCAGGGACCGGCCAGGCTCTGACCTTCGCCTCCGCAACTCACCTGCGAGGCGATACCTCTCACGGAGAGGTATCTTATCTGGAGGTACTGGTCAGGCCCTGGAAGAAACTCCCTACTTTTCACTTACCTTCAAATTAGTTTAGACACTCAGGCATACATGCAACGTTTCAAGACGACATTTAAGACAATTTTCTTAAATAAATGTGCTCAATACATGAAAATCAAAACTTTTGACTTCCAGCGGTGTCACTGGGTATGTGGTCACACCACACATTCACTACAAACCTGTAGTGCCTGAAAACGTTTAGAACTCATCCACTCAAGGTTTCTTGTCTACTAAACGACTTTGCAGTCTGCTAACGCCCTAGCAGTAAATCTGACAGTATCAACCAATACTGTCGCTGCCTAACTGTCACAGAGTGCTATTTCAACTCCGATTTCTGTGTTAGGTCTTAACCAATGCATCGCTTTCAGTCCCAAGTTTTGTTGCTAAAATATCAGCCAGGTAGCCTATCTGTCAAAATAAATTTTTAATCAAATTGTTCGTTTTGGATCTCGTCAAGACCAGAGGTGGAAGAAACGAATTACAAGTACTCTCGTTACTGTAATTGAGTAGCTTTTTCGTGTACTTGTACTTTTTTGAGTATTTTTCAAAGTCAGTAATTTTACTTTTACTTAAGCATGGTTTGAATGAAGTAAAGTAGTTCGCTACGTTTGTACATCCATCCGTTACTGAGTAAATTATTTAAAATGATCAAAGGAATATTGCGAGCTAGAAAAAAAATTGTCCTGGGACCAGACACCAATCAAATGCATTGGCCTTTTGGCCAATGCATTTGATAAAAAGTTACTTTTTTAACTAAGTAACTTTTACTCTGATTACTATTTAAGTGAGCTACTTTTTACTTTTACTTGAGTAATTTTTTACACCAGTACTTTTACTTTTACTTGAGTAAAATTTCAGTCAAGTAACAGTACTTCTACTTGAGTAGGATATTTCAGTACTCTTTCCACCTCTGGTCAAGACACACTCACGTGAGGGTCATAATAAAGGAATTATGTACTCACCCCGTTAGTAGTCTGTATTGAAATCCTGTTCGTGATGCCAGTTTGTTGAATAAATTCAGATCTAGACAGAAGTCCTTTCAATCAATCATGAATCACATGAGCACATTTATTAGCACATAGAATACAATGCAATACAATACAATACTATACAATACAATACTGAGCACTCAGGAGAGATACAAACATATGGTTATGGTATGCGGATCTCTGCCAGAGGAGCCTCTGGACAGAGTTTATAAAGCGTAAGGAAAACAAAAATAGGGGGGTAGGTTCTAACACACTAGCAAAGTATTTCCTAATAAGGGGGAGGAAGAGGTGATGGGGTATCTTCTACACAATCTGCAAGGCCATGTGGTTATTATGGTACAAGGCGTACTTATTTGGGAACTTTCTGGGCAAAGGCAGATTGGGGCCCTTAAGTGGCTCCATCCTTACAATAAGCCTTGTACACAGTCGGACCTCTGGCCTGCACTCCGGGGCTCCAGTTGCTATCCTTAACAGTGTCACTACCACGACATCTTGATTGACGATTGACGCTGCACACTTGGTGCAGTGTCAATCGTAAGCAGGAATATACAGAAGGATAAGATACATAATCATAAGATACATAAGGGTGTACATAAATTCTTCCACAGAGTGTTTGTCCAAAGTGAGTTTGTTTGCAACTCTTTGCAATCTATTCTCCCTTGTATGATACAATTAACCAGCAAGATCTTATTTGATCTCATTCATTTTTATTTAATAATTTTTACCCCCACATCTGAAGTATACACAAAAAATAAAACACATAGATATGCCATGGTCCCATTGACTTCTGCTGAGGCAGGTGGAGTTTCAAGTTATTCTGCAGCCAGTCAGTAGAGGGACAATCTCTTCCAGGACTTTCAAAAGACAGGACCAGTTTCGGAACCTTGCGTGTCACAAATCCAAGTTCTTTTGGTCAGAAACACTGTAATAACAAAATGGACCCACTAACATTTTTGGTAGCTGTTTTATTTTAGAAATGAAGCAGCACAGGGATGTGGGAGTGGGAAACTAAAGACAAAAATGCACATCAGGCATTTTATGGAATCAGTGTTTTAATTAATGTATTAGCCAAAAGTTACTGTACATTACACATCTTACTATACATATTGTTTGCCATTAGCTTCCATGCTCTCTGTCCCCTAAACACCACATCTTAGTATCATAGAAAAGTATTTCCCAGGCACATCTAATACTTTTCAAAACATCAATTGTTGGGTTATTGCTGGTAATTATGATATTTCCAACAACCCATGAAATAAAGGAAGCAATTTTACATTCAATAACATGCCACATGGGATGGTTTAACTATGTCCAGGCCTCTTCTTTGGTATCCAGCTCTGACGCCAAAAGCAGACAGCCCGAGGGTACTTTTGTTCCCTCTGTAAGTCCTATCAGGCAGCAGCGTCCTACAAGGCTGGTAATCACCTATAGCTAGTATAACCTCATACCTGCTGCCTTTGAGGGATCAATTGTGTGTATGTTTGTTGTTTGTATGTTTACAAACAAAACAGCATAGTAAACACTTTGAACAGCAGTCTGGACAGGCCTACAATGATATATTGTAATGTACTGTATGGCTGATCTGTTAATGTCTCTGCCCTCACATTCTTCTCTTGCCTCCTTTTATTTCTCTACTCCCCTTATCTCTTTGTCTCTGTCCTAGTTAGTCTGTCCAACCTGTCAGTTCAGGTTGTGCAAAATAAATATAAATATATAACACTATATAAAACATGTAAAAAGCTATATGATGTACAATATGTGCTCATCACCAGTCTGTCTCCCACCTCCTGTGTTGTCATCTCCTTTTGCTGCCTCTTCTCCTGTCCTCCTTGTGCTTTCCCCCATGTCGTCTCTCTCACTGCTCTTTACTGATGTGTACGCGAACAAGTCGGTTCTTTGAGCCGGCTCTTTTAAGTGAGCGATGGGAGCGACACTTGTTTGATAATAGTACTTTAGTGCCAAATCCAGCAAGAATGGTGAGATTTTTACACTGGAATTTAGGAGCAAGCACCTTTTCCTTTCAAAATAAGAGCCCACAAATAACCAAACATACTTCATACAAAATAAGAGTCTTAGATTACAAATGCCCAACACATAGCCACTGGTAGACTGAATACATTGTGTAGGCGCCAGCTAGTGTTGTTTTAGGGTTTGTTGTTATGGTCACATACGGGGATGTGGGTCACGTGGTGGTGCATCAGCCAGGTATTGAAATCAGCCGCTCACCTGGTGAATGAATGAACTGAGAGGGTGAGGGGGGAAGTCATACTTTTGCTGACCGCATGATCCCGGGAATACACTGACTCTGTTTTTATGGACTGTGGGAACATTCACTGCTTGTGTTTTTAGCAGTAATAAATATGCACAAATCAGTACTCGAGAGATGTTTTTATTGAACAACCAGCGCGTCCGGCAGGTAAAGTTTTCCCCTGCTTAGCCTCTCGGCGACTATATTGTTTGTCTGATAGTCGCTCAACATTGTCAGCAAAAATTAGACAACTAAGTTGGACTGGAGCCGCGAAGGAGTCAGCAAGCCACGTACGCTTTGGACGCGGAGCAAAGGGATGGATTGAATGATTGGTCGCACACGGACGCCTCACAGCGCATCAGCCGGGCAACATCGCATTGTGATCAGCGGTATGTAACCTATTTCTGCTGTTACGTTGGTCTGTTGGAAACAGTTTGAACTGGTTGCTGCTGAATAGAAATTGGCGTGTTGTCTCGGTGTGTTGGTTGGCGATGATGAGAGGACTTGTGATGCAATGTTTGGACTGATGCGTCCGCTCAGTGTGTGGTTTGCTGCGCGGCGCTGGATTTCATGAAGTTGTGATCTCACACGATACCTGTGGCTGTTGATATTGCTGGCTTTGTATTGGATTCTCATGTGATCATCTTTGTGCATGCAAAATGAGTGCTACAAATGCTGGTTCAACTGTTGGCAAACTTGAAGAGAAAAGAAAAATAATCCTCACTGAAAAGGCCATGATGAATAAAATTGAATCAATTCAAAAGGACCGTAAAAGGAAAGTGGATGAAATAAAAAGCCTGATTTTGTCTCTCAAAGAGCTCATGAGGGATGAGAAAAATGTTTCGTTGGTCAAATCTCAGTTGGATGTTTTGGTGCAATTATCTGATGATGCTACTGCTTTGCATGAATCTCTGATGCCATTAATTCCCACTGATGAACAACAAAAACAAAAGCTATGGTTTTCAAAGGTTAATAAACATACAGAAGGATGCATTGAGGATGTTGAAGCATGGTTTAAAATAATCAACATACGTCAAAGTGAACTCTTGTTGGAAACTCATATGCCTGGAAGGCCCCAGCAGCAGGAGGCCTCATCAGTGGAAAAGGATGCACAGGAGAATGGGGAAAATGGAGAAGAGCTACAATTTCACCAAATTCTTCAAAATGATGATCAGGATGAAATAGCACCATGTGACAGCAATTCAAATCAAGGCAGCGTGAAATATGGCACAAAGTCTAATGTGTCATCTACTGCATCTGCACGTCTCAGAGCTGAGGCTGAAATGGCTGCTCTATTGGCACGGCAAAAGTTGCTCAAGGAAAAACATGCTCTTGAAGAGCAGGAAGAGCAAATAAGGAAACGGAAGGAACAGCTTCAACTTGAAGCAGAGATAGCTGCATCCATGGCAAAAGTAAATGTCTTGAGAACCTCTAGATCAAGTGTGAGGAGTGCTTCTTCTAGGAAACTGGATGGCATGGAGTCTTATTTTGAAAAGAGACTTAATATCCATGCAGAGCCTTTTGTACCGCATAAAGATGGAAGGGATGGAGGAGGACCACCGCCCGTAGTAGGAAGTTTAAATCCATATTTTGGAGGCGCAAGGTCAAAGCAATCTGAAGGAGCCAATTATTTACAACAGGGGCCCTCGGTGCCAACAAAACCACAGAGCACAGCTCCTAAGGATGCAGCGCCCCTACACAGCAAATACAGCAGTGTTAAAAATACAGTGTTAGGCCTTTTCAGTGTGAAGTGTTCAGGTTTCAGTGTTAAATCCAGCTTATTAACACCACATGTTGTTCATACACCACTGAGCACAGTGTTAAATCAAGGTGTTGATCATAATTAACACCAAACACTAAATCCGGGACATTTGCGTGCAGCACGAGCCACTCATCATAGCCTAATAAATTTCAAGATCTCCGCCATATTGTTCTTTTACCGTCTGGATGCGGCGAGGTGCAGCTGAGCCACACACAAGGTAAATGATTTCCATATTTAGCTATGTTGTGTTAATTCATTATTGTACATAATTCAATCTGTCAAAACACGTTTGTGGTGTCAATTCTGTCAAACTTATTTTGAGAAAGTGTAACGTAGCTAACATTAACTAGCTAACGTTACACTTAACTACGTTAAGCTACGTTAACTTAGTTCATGTGCCCCATCGTCACATTCATTGAAAGTCAACTTTGCTGTCTGCCAAATTTCAGGCGAAAAGAACAGCATTTTGTGCGCAAATTAGTGGTATAAAACAACTAGCTAGTTACC
>JAXDDW010000450.1:10000-16573 GCA_034670385.1 Hoplostethus mediterraneus | reverse complement strand
ATTTTATTTATTTTTTTATTTATATTTTTTTTTTTATTTTTTTTTTTTTTTTTTAAATTTTTTTTTTTTTATTATTTTAATTATTTTTTTTTTTTTTTTTTTTTAAAATTTTTTTATTTTAATATTTTTTAAATTTAATATATTTTTTATTTTTTTTTTTAATTTTTTTATTATTTTTTATTTTTTTTTATTATTTTATTTTTTTTTTTTATTTTTAATTATTTTTTTTTAAATTTATTTTTTTTTATTTTTATTTATTTATTTTTTTTATTATTTTTATTATTATTTTTTTATTTATTTTTATTATTTTTTTATAATTTTTTTTTATTTTTTTATTTTTTTTTTTTTAAATTTTTTTATTTTTTTTTTTTTTATTTTTATTATTATTAATTTTTTTTATTTTTTATTTTTTTATATTTTTTTTATTTTTTTAATTTTTTAATTTTTTTTTTATTTTTAATTTTTTTTTTATTATTTATATATTTGATTAATTTTATTTTTTTTATTATTTATTTTAATATATTATTAAAAAATTTTTTTATATTTTAATTTATTTATATTAATTATTTTTATATATTTTTATTTTTTAATATTTTCTTTTTTATTTTTATTTTTTTAATAATATTTTTTTTTTATTATAATTTTATTTTAAATTTATTATATTTATAAATTTTTTTTATATTATTTATAAATTTTATTTTTTTTTTATTATAAATTAATATTTTTTTTATATTTATTTTAATTTATTTATTTTTTTTATTTTTAATATTTAATTTTATTTTAATTATTTCTTTTATTTTTTTTTTTTTTTATTATTATATATTTTTATTTTTTATTTATATATTTAAATTTTTTTTATATTTTTAATTTTTTTTAATATTTAATTTATTTTATATTTATTCTTTTTTTATATTATTTTTTTTTAATTATTTTTTTATTTTTTTTTTTTTTTTAATTATATTTTTTATTTTATAAATTTTTAATTATTATTTTTTTTTTATATTATTATATTAATATTTTATATTATATTATTTATATTTAACTTTTAATATTATATTATTTATTTTATATTTTTATTTTTCTATTTTTTTATTTTTTTTATTATTTTATAATTTAACTTTTTTTTTAATATATTTATATAATATTTTTATATTATTTTTGTTTATTTTATTATATTTTTATTTTAATTTAAAATTTTTTTTTTTTTATTAAATAATTTATTTTAATTTTTTTTTTTTATTTTAAATAGTTAAACTTTATAATTTTAATATTATATAATTTTTTTTAAATTATAATTTTTTATTTAATATAATTTATTTTTTATATATTTTATATATATTTTTATTTTTTTTTTTATTATTTTTTTTAATTTTTTTTTTTTTCTTTTTTTTTAAATTTTATTTTTCTTTTTAATTATAATTTTATTTATTATTTAATAATATTTTATTTTAATATTTTATATTCTTTTTATTTTTTTATATTTTATTTTAATTATTTTATTATTTTATTATTCTTTTATATTTATTATTTATTAAATATTTTTTTAATTTATATTTAATTTTTTATAACTCTATATTTATTTATTTATTTTTATTTTTAATTTTATTTTTTTTTATATTTTAAATAATTTTATATTGTTATTTATTTATTTTTATATTTAATATTATATTTTTTTTTATATTATAAATATAATTTTTTTTTTTATTAAAATTATTTTTTTAATTATATTTATTTTTATTTATTTTTATAATTATAAAATTATTATATTTTTATTTTTTTTTTTATTTTTTGTTTTTTTTTTCTATATTATTTTTATTTTTATTATTTTTTTTTTTTAAATTTTTTTATTATTTAATTTATTTAATTTATTTTTTATTTTTTATTTTTTAATTTTATTTTTTTTAATATTATTTATATTTTTTTTTTATAAATATTTTTTTTTTTATATTTTTTTTTTTTTTATTTTTTTAATTAATTTATTTTTTTTATTTATATAAATTTTATATTAAATATTTTAAATTTAAATTTATTAAATATATTATTTATTTTATTTATATTTTTATTTTTTTAATTATTTTTTACATTAATTAATATATTATTTTTTTTACTTTTTTTTTTATTTTTTTTTTTTTATTTTATATATAATAATTTTTTTATATTATTTAATATTTTTATTTATTAATTATTTATTTTTAATTATTTTTTTTATCATTTATTAAATTTATTTTAATATTTTATTTTTTTTATTATTTTTTAATTTATTTTATAGAATTTTATTTATTATTTTTATTTTTTATTTTAATTATATTTTATATTATTATTTTATATATAATATTTTTTTTATTTTTATTTTTATATCATTATAATTTTAATCTTTTTTTTTATTTATTTTTTTTATTTATTATATAATTATATTTTTTTTATTTTAATATTAATTATTTTAAATTTTTTTTTTATTTTTTATTTATTATATTTTATTATATATTTAATATTATATTATTTTTCTTTTTTTTATTATTTATTATTATTATTATATATAATTTTTTATTATTTATAATATTTTTTTTATATAATATTTATTTTATTATTATTTATTAATATCATTTTAATTTTATTTATTTATTTATATTTTTTTTATTTTTTATTTATTTTTATTTTTTTTATATTTTATTTTTGTTATTTTTTTTTATTATTTTATTTTTTTTTTTTTATATTTTTTTTTTTTTAATATTTATAATTTTTTTTTTATTTTATATTATTTTTAATTATTTTTTAATTATTTTCTATTTTTAATTTTTTTTTATAAATTTTATTTTTTTTTTTTTTTTATTATTTTATTAAATATAATACATATTATTATATTTATTTAATTTTTTTTTTTTTTTTTTTTCTTAAATCTTTTTTATTTTAATTTAATTATTAATAATATTTTTTTTTTATTTTTATATTTTATATTATTATAAAATATTAATTTAACAAATTTTATTTTTTTTTTTTATTTATTTTTTTTTTTAATATATTTTATTTTTAATTTCATAATATTATTATTAATAATTTTTTTTTATTCCTATATTTTTTTATTTTTTTTATATTTATTATTTATTTAATATTATATAATATCTTTATTCTTTTTTTATATTTTAAATTTTAATTTTTTTAATAATTATTTTAATTATTTTTTTTTCTTTTATTTTTTTTTATTTTTTTTAATATTTTATTATATTTTTTATTTAATTATTATTTAAATTTTATATTTTAATTTTAATTTTTATATATATCATAATTAATTATTAATCTTTATATTTTTTAATAATTATTTATAATTTTTTTTATTTAATTTATTTTTTAATTTATTATTTTATTTTTTTAATTATAATTTTTTTCTTATTATTTATTTTTTTAAATTATTATATTTAGATTATAATTTTTCATTATTTTTATTTATTATTTTTTTTTAATTGTTTATTTTTATTTATTTATTTTTTTTTTTTTTATTTATTTTTATTTTTCTTATTATTTTAATTTTTATACTATTATTATTATTTTTTTTATTTTATTTTTCAATTTTTATTTTTAATATTTTATTTATTTTTTTTAATTATAAAATTAATATTATTTTATTATTTTTATTTTTATTTTACTTTATATTTTTTTTTTTTTTTTATTTTATTTTTTAAAATTTTTTTTATTTATCTATTTTTATATTCTTTACTTTTATTTATATTTTTATTTTTTTTTCTTTTTTAATTTATTTTTTTATATACATTTTTTTATTTTAAATTATATTATTAAATTTTTTTTATTTATTTAATTTATTTTATATTTTATTTTATTTTTATTTAATTTTAATTTATTTTTTCAATTTTTTTATTTTTTATTAATTATTTTTTTTTAATATATTTTTTTTTTTAATTTTTTTTTTTATAATTATTTTTATATATTTTTTATAAATAAAAATTATAAAATTTTTTTTTCTTTTTTATTTTTATAATTTTTAATATAATTTATTTATTATTTTATATTTTTTTTAAATATATTTTTTTAATTTCTATTTAATAAAATATTATTATAAAATATTTTTTAATATTTTTTTATATTTTTTAATTTCTATTTTTTTTTAATTATTTATTTATTTTTTATAATTTTTTATTATTATATTTTTATTATTATTATATTTTTTTTTTTTTATTTATATTATTTTTAAATCTTTTTTTAATATTATTTTTTTTTTATTATTGTTACTAATTTTTATTTTTTTATTTATTTTTTTTATTTTATTATTAATAATAATTTTATTTTTATATTTATATTTTTTTTATTTTATTTTATTTTTTTTATTTATTTATATAAATTTTTTCTTTTTTTTTTTTCTTTTTTTTTATTTATATATATTTTTATTTTTATTTTTATAAATATTATTTATTTTTTTTATTTTTTTATTTTCTTTTATATATTTATTTATCTTTTTATTTTTTATTTTCTTTTAATTTTTATATTTTTTCTTAAATTTTTATTTTAATAATTATTTTTTTTCATATATTTTTTTTATTATTTATTTTTATAAATTTATATTTATTTTTTATTATTTTTATTTTTTTATATCTATTTATAATTTTTAATTTATATATATTATTTTTTTTTTTTTTTTTATTTTTTACATTTTAATTTTATATATATATTTACATATAATATTTTTTTTTTTTTTTTTTTTTATTTTTATTTTACTTATTTTTTTTATAATAATTTTTTTTTTATAATATTATTTTTTTTAATTTTTAATTATTTATTATTAATTTTTTATTTTTTTTTAATTTTTATATTTTAATTATAATATTTATTTTATTTATATTTTTTTTTTTTTTTTTTTATTTTAATATTTTTATTTTAAAATTTTTTTTTATTATATTTATTTTATTTTTTATATATATTTATAATTATTTTTTAAAATTTATATTAATTTTTCTTTTTTATATTATTTATATTTTATATTATTTTTATATTATTTTATTTATTTTTTATTATTTATTGTTTATTTATTAATTTTTATATTATTTTTTTATTTATAATATAATATTTTTTATATTTATTTAATTTTTTTATTTTTTTTTTTATTTTATAAATTTTTTTTAATTTTTTTTAAATTTTATATTTTTTATTTTATTATTATATTAATATTTTTTATAATATTTTTTTTTATATTTATTATTTTTTTATATATATTCTTTTTAAATAATTTTAATTTTTTTTATTATTATTTATTATTATTTTTTTATTATTTATTATTTTTTATTAAATTTTTTATATTTTATATTTTTTTTTTTTTTTATTTATATTATTATATTTTATTTTTTTTTTTTATTTATATTTTTTTTATTTTAATATTTTATTAATTTTTTTTTAATTTTTATTAATTTTTTCAATATTTATTATATTATTAAAATATTATTAATTATTTTTTATTATTTTATTATTTTTTTTTTTTTATATTTTTATATTTATTTTTTTTTTTTTTTTTTTTTTTTTTTTTTTTTTAGTTTTTTATTTTATAATTTTTAATAATAATTATAATTTTTTATTTATTTTTCTTTTTTTTTTTATATTTCTTTTAATTTATTATTTATTATTTTATATATATAATTTTTTTTATTATATTATTTAAAATTTCTTATATTTTATTTTATTATTTATTTTTATTTTATATTTATATTATTAATATATTTTATTTAATATTTTAAATTTTAATGTTATTTATTTTTTAAATTTATTTATTTAAAATTATTTAATTATTTATTACTTTATATTTTTATTTTTTTTTTTATTTTTTTAATTTTTTTATTTTATATTTTTAATTTTTTTTTTTTTTATTTTTTTAAAATATATATTTTTTTTTTTTTTATATATTACTAAATTTTATTTTTTATTTATTTTTTTTATTTTTTTTTTTTTATTTTTTATTATATTTTTTTAATTTTATTTATTTTATATTTTTATTTTTTATTTTAATTTTTTTAATTTATATTTTATGTTTTTATTTATAATTTTTATTTTAATTTTTTTAATAATTTTTTTTTATTTATTTTTTAAATTTTATTTTATTTTTTTTTTTTTTTTTAATTTTTATTTATTATTTTATTTTATATATTTTTTTTTTATATATTTTTATTTTATTTTATTTTTTTTTTATTTTAATTTATTACCATTAACTTTTATATAATTTATAATTTATTTTTTTTTATAATTTTTTTATATTATTTTTTTATTAATTAATTTTTATTATATTTTTTTTATTTTTTATATATTTATATTTATTAAATTTTTTTTTTTTTTTTATTGTTTTATATTATTTAATTTTTAATTTATTTATAATTATTTATTTATTTAATTTATTTTATTTATATTTATATTTTTTTTATAAATTATATTTTTATATTAATATTATTTTTTATGTTTTTTTTTTATTTATTTTAATTAATTTTTATTTTTAATTATTTTTATTTTTTTTTATTAATTTTTTTTTATATTATTTTTTTATTATATTTTATTTATTTTTTTAGTTTTTTAATATTTTATTAT
>JAXDDW010000449.1:0-16627 GCA_034670385.1 Hoplostethus mediterraneus | reverse complement strand
GGCGGGGAAGGAGCCGGAGCTAGTGCAGGAGATGGAGCGATACCGATTAGATCTGGTGGGGCTCACCTCCACGCATAGCGTCGGTTCTGGAACCAAACTCCTGGATAGGGGTTGGACTCTATCCTTCTCCGGAGTTGCCCAAGGTGTGAGGCGCTGGGCGGGTGTGGGCATACTAACAAGCCCCCGACTGAGCGCCGCTACGCTGGAGTTTACCCCGGTGGACGAGAGGGTCGCCTCCCTGCGCCTTAAGGCAATGGGAGGAAGAACTCTGACTGTTGTTTGTGCATATGCACCGAACAGCAGCTCGGAGTACGCGACCTTCTTGCAGACCCTAAATGGAGTCCTGTACGGGACTCAATTGTCCTACTGGGGGACTTCAACGCGCACGTGGGCAATGACGGAGATACTTGGAGGGGCGTGATTGGGAGGAACGGCCCACCCGATCTAAACCCGAGTGGTGTTATGTTACTGGACTTCTGCGCTAGTCATGGATTGTCCATAACGAACACCATGTTTGAACACAAGTGTAGCCCTCCCACTTAAGCATGGGAGGCGAATTGGAGGGAGTCTACTAAAATATTAAATTTGGGATATATCTACTTCAACTAGAGCATACGACCCTGCCTAGAGTGCAGAGAGGCCTGGTTAGCTGATTTTATAGCTATGCTGTCTATGTGAGCTTACAACCTCCCATGCATACTGTTCTGCCTTCTAGGCAGCTATTTTGTTTTCGTAGTTTGACGCCACCTACTGGTGGCTGCTGTTAATCAGTTTGACGCATGTAAACAGTAAGTAGGAAGTTGAGACCGGAAGTAGGACAGATATAAGAAAGCTGCTCTCACATATCTGCTGCTATCTGTATTTCCAAGCGCCTCTGAAAGCATTGTCTGTAAGTAGGAAGGTTCATAAACATCACATCCTCCTATATCTTATGTTATCTCGTGTAGATGTTTTGGTTGTTGTGAGATTTTTGTACATGCTGTGTGGATGAACAGCCTAGCTAGCATGGGTGCCTTCAGCTGGTTAGCAGCACATTCTAAGCTGAATATCTTACTTCTGTTTATCATAGGCCTACTGTCTGTTTGGACATAGGTATATTGTTTTGACGACCTTTGTAATTTGCACTCTGTCATTTTTGTATGCAGACTGTAATTTCGTTTTTCTATTTGTTACAGTTTTACTCCACTTTGTGACATTCATGAACATCAGCATTAAAACAAGGAGCTAGAACGCTATTTCCTGACTCTCATGTCGTCATTGAAGGGAGTTTGGCTGGCTGTCTAATTGTAGTTCGTAACACTCCAAGGAGGACAGCACACATACCTTTAACACACCATAGCCCTACTAATACCACATTCATCAAGCATAAATAAACATTGCGACTGCAAATATACATTGCAACAACATGAAATGTTTATTAACAGAAAACAGACAATCACCCTTTAAAATGACCTGGTGACCCTTTAAGTCAATAAAATAAAATAAAAATACGGGGTTTTGTAAACTCAGTTATGGTACCATGTCGTTGGCGCACATGTTGGAGCTCATTTGAATCCTCATGAAAAGTGTTTCTCAGTACTCACTGATCCTTGGAGATTCGGAAACGGTTAGCAACAGTTTCCTCAAACCCTCTACAGCAGCAGCAGTAACATGCGTGGCGGCAGGCCGGTGGCTTGAGGCATGTAGGCTTGAGGCACATCAGAAAACTCGGCGCAAAATAATCTCCCTCACACACACGGTCTCCTTCTTCTCCCAGCTAGCGGGGACGAGGCTAACTAGCATTAATATACAACAGAAAATGGCGTCGCCGACATTTAGTATAATTTCCGTAACGTCAGTAACTTTAAACACTTTCAAATGGCTTACAACTAGCTCTTTCGTTGTGTTGTTATTCTTCTCCTCGTGTATCCCGTTACTAGCCTGAGCCTCGTCTCTCTTCTTCTTTTAGTCCCACCCCCTTCTTAGAATCCGGTAGGTAGTTGACGCTCATCTTTGACAGGCACGGATTGGCTAATAACAGATTAACACCTGGTTACTCAAATAAACAGAGGAAACATCATGAGACATTCACAGACCGTTAAGAACATGGGACATTTTAGTACCTTCCCAAATAAAGTACCATTATGAATTTCTCCATATTAATGCAAACTTATTTCACAACAGCAGTAACTTGACAAACAATATTTCAAAATATACTGCATATTTGTTAACCAAACACATGTTTAAAGAAACAAAACATTATCATTTGTAGCAGGGCGCTACACAAGGTTGCCCATAAGTACACCTGGCACCAGAACACCTTAGGCCGAAGGTCGATGATCGATTTTGTTATCATGCCATCCGATCTGAGGCCGTGTGTTCTGGACACTCGGGTGAAGAGAGGGGCAGAGCTGTCCACCGATCACCATCTGGTGGTGAGCTGGATTAGGAGGAGGGTGAAGCCTTTAGACAGACCTGGCAAACCCAAGTGTGTAGTGAGGGTGAACTGGGAACGTCTGGAGGAAGATCCAACGACCACCTCCGAATTTAACCACCACCTCCGGCAGAGCTTCTCTGCGGAGGTTGGGGACATCGAGCATGAGTGGTCGGTGTTCAAAGCCTCTATTGCCGAAACTGTGGCTGCGAGCTGCGGCCTTCGGGTCATAGGTGCCTCAAGGGGCGGCAACCCTCGAACATCGTGGTGGACACAGGTGGTCAGGGAAGCCCTCCGACTGAAGAAGGAGGCTTACCGGGATATGTTATCCTGGAGGACTCCGGAAACAGTTGCAAGGTACCGACGGGCTCGGGGGTCGGCGGCAGCAGCCGTGACTGAAGCAAAGCAGCGGGTGTGGGAGAGGTTCGGAGAAGACATGGAGAAGGACTTTCGGTCGGCACCAAAGTGTTTCTGGAAAACCATCCGGCACCTGAGGAGAGGGAAACAGGGGAACATCCAGGCTGTTTACTAACTAGCGAGAAGTCAGAATGACTTTTTAATTGCAACATTGGACACATGCAGGGGGAAGTGGCCGCACAACACACATGCAGGGGGAAGTGGCCGCACAACACACACACACACGCATCTTCAGAGTGTCCAAGTTGAATGCATATCTGAATCTATCCCATCCCCGCCGATCTTCCTCCCAACCGGCCAGGGAGCAGAGGTCGCCGACGATAGTCCGCGCCCGGGGACCAAGTCCAGGTGTTTTTCCGCTGTCTTGGTCAGGGACAGTCGGCTGGATGTTGCATGTTTTTGGACGGGGTTCTTTCCAGGAGGAAACCCAAGTGAACACGGGGAGAACATGCAAACTCCACACAGAAAGGCCCGGGAGATAACCCACCTGGGCACCCCAGACTAACCAGCACCCCAGGCGGGAATCGAACCCACGACCTTCTTGCTGTGAGGCAGCAGTGCAAGCACTGCGCCACCATGCAGCAGGGATGGTACACTGTTGACCTCTACTGAGGAGGTCATCGGCCGTTGGAAGGAGCACTTTGAGGAACTGAACCCGACAGTTCCATCCTCTACGATCGAGGCAGGGCTGGAGGATGATGGCGGATCAACATCAATGTCCCTGGAGGAAGTCACTGAGGTAGTTAAACAACTCTGCAGTGGCAAAGCTCCAGGAACGGATGAGATCCGTCCAGAACGGATCCGTCCAGAACGGATGAGATCCGTCCAACCCCTCAGCCTCCCTGGGAAAGTTTACTCTAAGGTGCTGGATAGTCGAACCTCATATCGAGGAGGAACAATGTGGATTTCGTCCCGGGCGTGGAACAACCAATCAGCTCTTCACTCTCGCAAGGATCCTGGAAGGGGCCTGGGAGTTTGCCCAACCAGTGTACATGTGTTTTGTGGACCTGGAGAAGGCTTACGACCGGGTCCCACGGGAGATCCTGTGGGAGGTCCTGAGAGAGTATGAGGTGAGGGGGCCACTACTCAGGGCCATCCAGTCTCTGTACACCCAGGGTGAGAGCTATGTTCGGGTTCTCGGGAGTAAGTCGGACTCTTTTCCAGTGGGGGTTGGCCTCCGCCAGGGCTGCGCCTTATCACCAATCCTGTTTGTGATCTTCATGGACAGGATATCGAGGCGTAGCCATGTGGGGAGAGGGTTGCAGTACGGTGAGCTGGGGATCACATCACTGCTTTTTGCAGACGATGTGGTCCTGATGGCACCATCGGTCTGTGACCTCCAGCATTCACTGGATAGGTTTGCAGCTGAGTGCGAAGCGGCTGGGATGAGGATCAGCACCTCCAAGTCTGAGGCCATGGTTCTCAGCAGGAAACCGGTGGACTGCCCACTCCGGGTAGGGAATGAGTCCTTACCCCAAGTGAAGGAGTTTAAGTATCTGGGGGTCTTGTTCACGAGTGAGGGGACTATAGAGCGGTAGGTTGGCCGGAGAATCGGAGCGGCAGGAGCGGTTTTGAGGTCACTCTACCGCACTGTTGTGACGAAAAGACAGCTGAGCCAGAAGGTGAAGCTCTCGATCTACCGGTCAATCTTTGTCCCGACCCTAACCTATGGTCATGAGGGATGGGTCATGACCGAAAGAACGAGATCCAGGATACAAGCAGCTGAGGAGGGTGGCTGGCGTCTCCCTTAGAGATAAGGTGAGATGGTGAGAAGTTCAGTCATCTGGGAGAGACTCGGAGTAGAGCCGCTGCTCCTTTGCGTCGAAAGGAGTCAGTTGAGGTGGTTCGGGCATCTGGTAAGGATGCCTGCTGGGCGCCTCCCTAGAGAGGTGTTCCAGGCATGTCCAATGGAGAGGAGGCCCCAGGGCAGACCAAGGACCACGTGGCGTGATTACATCTACGCATTGGCCTTGAAACGTCTTGGGATCCCCAGGGCAGAGCTGGCGGATATGGCCAGGGAAAGGGAAGTCTGGGGCTCTCTGCTGGAACTGCTGCCTCTGCGACCCGACCCCGGATAAGCGGCGGAAGATGAGGATGAGGATGAGGAGGATCTTACCTTTTTTATTCTCCGGAAAGATTCCACTTTTGTGTGTCAATAAAGCAGAAACACTTTTAGTAGTCTTCTTAAATGAAGTGTCCCATAGACACTGCGGTCACTGACACCAGCTAAAACTAAAGCCCTGTATGTTGTATCCTACTTGGTATAGTATGAAAAATATCCCTTTATTTAATGTATCCTATGGAGAAACTAGGTCAATCTTAAAAGTAGGAATGATAAATAGTAGGCTAAATGTCATCTTTACATTACTGATTTGAATGGAAAAACAACATTAGGCTATAATACGGAGGACCCCAGTGTAGTTCTATACTGTATATAAATTAATAATAATTCATGATTAAATTATGATTAATGTGCCTATTTGATTTTTTCAATTCATTCAGTCAAATTTTTCAGTTAAATCATTTGGGAAATATTGTGTCATGCAGCCTGTTGGCTCATATTAACATCATACAGTATATTGTTGTGTTATTCAGAGGAACCTTAAAATATATAGAAAGAATGTGTATTTAAAAAGATTGAACCTGTATTGAACCTGTTTGCATTAAATGTATATAGTTTTTTGGCTTAATCTATTGTTTGTGTCCTTGTCTTCACACATTTACACCAATAGGGCCCCATTGTATGTGTCTGTTTGAAGTGGTGGCTGCACTAGTTACCTGTTAGGGGCTGGTGACATCAGAGGATGAAGGGAAGAGTCAAATAACCTACTTTTATGATAAGATAACAGTCTTTGGTACATATAAATGACATTTTTTGGCGATTGGTCTCCTTACTTTAATAATGACAGACATATATATATATACATACCTTTTGGATTTTTAATTTCCTATTCAATTTCCGCCTATAATTTATGTGTGTTTAAGTGTACAAATTTCAAAGATGGACAAAGGTACTGATGTAGTCTTTATTTCATTGTATGCAATAACTGTCTATGAACATCCAGTCCAAATTTGGTGACATTCTGATAATTATTTCCATAGATACATGTGATAAGGCAGATGCTGTCCCTTTTGGAGAAACCTAAATTTTCATGAATTTCGGTTTTGGGGAGGATCCAAACATCAACCCAAAAAAATAATTTTGCAGTAAAATATTTTTATACAACCATCCATTTCAGAAACTAGACATATTAAAGTTATGAAAAAACATGGTTGTGCTTTGTTCTACCTCGGGTAGGGGTATCTCAAAAACTAAACCCTTTTTTGAGGATTTGTTCCTCTACTATTTCTCACGCTGGTTTGCTTCGTGATCGGAGGAAAACAAATCTTCCTGCTTATGGATTTTAGACTACGCTCGCAGTGCTGTAACTATTTAGGCTACATAATAACATTGCTATTAACAAATATTTTTTATAAAATATTACAATTAAAATAGCCTATTTAATGCAAGCTCGCTGGGCCACTCAGAGGTTGCTTCTGGGCCGGATGTGGCCCGCGGGCCGCCAATTGAATAGACCTGGCCTAAGGAATCGACTCATCAATTTAATCATCGATCAATAGGAGGCAGCAAAATGCCAATGCTAGTGGAGGCACAGCCAAAGACATCAAACCATCAATTCAATCATCACTCAATAGGAGGCAGCAAATTCACAATGCCATCGGGGGCTCGGCCCAAGGAAACCGTTGGCCAACTTTGATCAAAACCTCATGCTCTGAATCTCAAACCAAGCATGCCATTGCCTTATGGGTCTCAGCTAGTATATCCCGCCACACATCACAGGGAGGAACCCATCACATGTGTCATGCAGGACCTTACTCATGATGGCTCAGTGGAAACTGATATAGACCAAGACAATCTTCTTACCATCATGCAACGGCAAAACGACATAACGGCTCTACTAGTGCAGCAACACTCCTCACTGTCATTACCACCTAGGGATATACCAACATTCGATGGAGACCCTCTTGAGTATAGCGCCTTCATTAGAGCTTTCGAGTATGGAGTGGAAGCAAAGGCTGCTACCAATGTAGACTGCTTATACTTTTTAGAGCAGTATACAAAAGGACAACCTAAAGAGTTGGTTAAGAGCTGTCAACACATGCCGCCTGATAGGGGTTATCAAAGAGCAAAGTAACGCTGTTACAAGAACGCTTTGGCAACGAGCAACGAATAGCCACTGCATACATGGAGAAGGCTCTGGGTTGGCAACCAGTGAAGTCAGAAGACATCAAGGCCTTGCAAGCCTTTGCATTGTTTCTACGTGTCTGCTGTAACGCTATGGAGGACATTAGTTACATGTCAGAGATGAATATGCCATCCAACCTGCGTGTTATAGTCTTAAAACTCCCATACAAATTGAGGGAAAGATGGAGAAACACTGCTTTTGAGCTACAGGAAAAGCACGGTCGTCAAGCAGGGTTCAGTGACATCGTTCACTTTGTTGAGCAGCAGGTATCCATTTCTTCTAACCCACTCTTTGGAAATATTCAGGATGCACCTGTCTCACCACCAAAGTACAAAGGTGGAACCAAAATCTCACAACTTCACTTTAAGGGAAAAGGAAATAGCTTTGCTACTTCTGTGGCAGCTGTGAACTCTGAAACCATAACTCAAATGGAAGGGGAGAAAAGCTTTCCTGAAAGACCAAGAAGGACATCCTGTCTGCTGTGTGAAGAGGGTCACCGATTGGAGGTGTGCCCCAAAATGGAGAAGATGCTGCACCGAGAGAAAATCAACTTTCTAAAAGAGAAAGGTGTTTGTTGAAAGGATGAAAGGAGAAAGGATGTTTATCTGTTGGACACATGAGCAAAGATTGTCGTAGCCGTTTGTCATGCAAGCTATGTAACCTCAAACATCCTACCATCATTCACATCCACTAGAAAGGGAAGGAAGTCAAGGAAGTCAAATCCGAGGATACACAGCAAGAACCATCAGGTTATGCAGTCTCTTCTAAGCCATGTGGCCACATAGGGGCCGGAGCACAGGATTGCGTCCTGCCAATTGTGCCTGTACAGATCAAGGCTACGAACGGCAGCAAAATACTAACCACCTACACCTTCTTGGATCCTGGCAGCAACGCCACTTTTTGCTCTGAGCGACTCGTGAGGCAATTAAAGATGAGAGGAAGAAATGCCAAAATTCTATTGAGAACAATGGGACAAGAAAAGTTTGTTGACAGTCATGTCATTTCTGGATTGGAGGTAGCTGCTTTCAATAGCAACACCTACTTTGAACTACCTGGTGTGTATACACAGCACAAGATGCCTGTGACTCGTGAGAACATCCCACGACAGGAAGAGCTAAGTGCTTGGCCACATTTAAACTCTGTGGAGGTTCCTGTCATTGATGCTGATGTGGAGCTGCTAATTGGAACCAACGTTTCAAAACTAATGGAACCATGGGAAGTGGTAAACAGCAATGGTGAAGGGCCTCATGCTGTCAGAACCCTACTTGGCTGGGTTGTCTATGGACCACTGAGAGGAGGCAACGAGACTGAGAGCAGTTGCCCCACTATTACCGCTAACAGAATCTCCATTGCTCACATAGAAGAACTGCTGGTAAAGCAATATAACCATGATTTCAACGAGATATCACCAGAGGAAAAGCCAGAAATGTCCAGAGAAGATCTGAAGTTCATGAATATCATGGGCAATTCAGCTGAACTTAATAACGGACATTACTGTTTGAGATTACCTTTCAGAGAGGACAACACAACCATGCCCAACAACCGTCATGTTGCGGACATATGTCTCAACATGGGATTACAGCAACCCTATTGACCGTTGACCCTATGGACTGTCGACCCTATGAACTGTGACATGGACTTTATGGACTGAAGATACTTACACACACGTACGCATATCCGCGTTATGGACTTCATTGGCTCCAGTACTTGTATGATGTTGAATTGTTATGTTATAATACAGTAACAATTAGGGGCCGGTGTGTTGTGGCCAATTCAGTGTGCTGTACGTTGTGTGTGTGTTTTGTTGTGCTTTGGAGTGTCTGTGCTGTTTTGTCACCTGGTCACTAGAGGGCTCACTGGGGCTATAGTGGGGATGGTCACGGGGTAGCCTACTTATAGGAGTCACAGGTGAACAGGTGTGGGGAATTAGCCTTTTGGGAAGCCACACAGTTTTTCAACCGTGGTACGTGATGCGTGAAGGTCATAGATTTGTCTAGTATAATGTTTGAGCTCGGGTTTTAATTTCGTATTTTTGTAGTGTAACTTTTAAAAACAATAAAAAGTCTGAAGAGTATTTCTATGGCGAACCTCATCATTTGCAACACCACGCGTTGGAAATGACTCCTGCAAATTCCCACAAGTGGCTTTCTTGGTCGATCGATTGCCACTACACTTTGATTTGTGTTGAGCCGAGGGACACGTGTCACAATCTTCTTCTTCCTTGCATTCTTCTTCTGATTTGGGTCATGTCACGATCGGAATCCACAGATCATAATTGTAAGACAACGCGCAACGTGCAGATGGTGTGCACGCAGGTCATGTTCAGCGGCGGCCGGTGACACAGAGATCAGAGATCACAGACACAGAGATCATAGAGTGACGCCCCGTACCCACCGGTACGGACGCATGCACGCGCGCTGCTGCGCTTCACTTCCGCTCCCATGTTAACGAATGCCGCAGATCCCACCGGCCGTGGGCGCACTGCAGGCGGGCGGACGTGGAACCCGCGTGTGTCCGCGCACGCACCTCATAGAAATACATTGTCTATGCACAATATCTGCATCATATCACCACATATGAATGTTTTTCAACCTACTATAGTTTTACTAGTGTCATTAATTATTTTAATACATAGGCTATTTTATTTTAATATAGGCCATAATGAAAAAGGGAACAGAGACAATCACCATTATGGGATGAATGAAGTTAAATCAAGTCATACTTTTTGGATATAACCAGTTATTCCCGTTTTTATAATGCTTTTCTTTATTAAAGTATACAAATATATATATATTTGTTCAATTAATTAAGACTATGCTTACTTCTGTTTTCATAATGCGCTCTGAAAAAGCAGTAGCCGACTCGAGTGCACAAACAACAGGGCTTTGGTCTTTTAACTGCTACAGTTTTAGTGCTATTTTTTTTAGTGCCGGAGCGCAGTCAATCAAATATGACTCAACACGTCTCTGTGCTCTCTTGTGCCATCTACTGACCATGACTACAATGTTCGTTTGAATGGGGTTAAATGAGAATGGCCGGGGCGTTCCGTCCAGCGCCCCAAATGCTGTCATAGACCTCAAGCTAAAGTGCAGTCCTTCCATCAACCGCTAGGTGACAATACATGTCAATGTAGTGTGTGAGGGGCATACAACTCAGCGCCCCAGAGCAACAGAGACGGCAATGAAGTCCGCAAACCAACCAAAGCCAATGATTCAACATACACGTATTGACTAGAACACATTTATATGAATTATATAGGGGCGCCCCTAGCCCCATGAGCAGCACTAAACAACATAACACAATTAACACAGCAGACAAAAACAAGGTTTGACAAGTCCTGGCTTCACTCCTGCTCCTCAAAAGACGCAAAGACTTTCATTTTCCTGTTGTCAACTGCCTCCACAAAGAAAATCTCGAAATCACTCTTTAACTGGAATGAGAACATGAATGGTTCCATGAGAATATTTTCTTCTTCATCCAGACCATGAAACAACCTTAGTTCTTTAAGGGTTGTTATGTGGTCTTCCCTGTCCATCCCAATTACACCAGGCAGGGAAATGGTGCCTTTACATGTTTGGAGTTTGCACCACCCTGCTGCCTCTAGGGTGTCCCTTAGAAGAACATCTGCTTCCTTGAAGAAAAAGGAAGAATAAAGATTAAGAGTAGTGCCTCATTGGGTGATCAAGACAAATTACACCCCTGTTTCACAATACCACCAAAGGCATGCAAACAAAAGCCACTAAGGGGGTTTCAGTGATATCTATAACTACAAGTCAACAAGTCATCACAACTATTATACTATGTATCTTACCATGCATCAATCCTACACATAGACTACATACCCAGTCCACAGCTCCCAGTTCACATTTTTGTTTACAGTATCGTCGAGAAAATAAACAGATTGTGGACATTAAGTAATGTAAGGAAACCTCTAGGGATGTGTGTACAAGAATGCACTTAGCTAATAGCCTATACCAGGGGTGTCAAACTGTGTGCCATGGAGGGCCGAGAGTATGCAGGTTTTCGTTCCAACCCAAGAATACACCAGGTGATTTCACTGATTAGTCCCTCCTCTCTGGTTGAAGGTGTGGTAATCAGTGAAATCACCTGCTGTATTCTTGGGTTGGAACGAAAACCTGCATACTCTCGGCCCTCCATGGCACACAGTTTGACATCCCTGGCCTATACAGTACCTGATCCTGCAGAGCTGGATGCTGATGTGACATGCTGTGACTTCTTGGGGAGGACTTCTTCTACATCATTGTGAAATATATTGGGGGGGGGGGTTAAGTCTTTAAACATTGGTTTAATACCAGACACTGCCTTCCTGTAGTGTCTTTTGTTCTCGCCGCCTTTTTCGATCTTGCGACCTCTCTTCTTCAGACCTTGGTGAGTGAATGACATACATTACAGACATTCAATATGAAAATATATTCAGGTGAGTCTGGCTACAGTGAAACAAGTGATTTTAAGGATGCAAATGAAACGTTTTTATAATATTCCAGACACAGCATGATGAGATGAGATAATTTCATAATTTATACATACCTCAGTGAAGATACTAAGTCATGATTATGAGATAGCTAAGTCATAATTATCAGATACTAAGTCATAATTATGCGATAGCTAAGTCATAATTATGAGATACTAAGTCATAATTATGAGATAGCTGAATCTTTTTTTTTTCTGTGGTGGAAATGGGCTTCCATAGGCTTCTCCACACTCAAGTACACTTTATTTGTTTTCATCATTCCTGAGGTCCAGCTTAATTGTTGCTCTAAACCTATCAGGAAGGTCTCCTGAGGGCATCTCAGTGGAAATCCTAGTGGGGTCCAGCATTTTGGACCCCATCTCTCAAACTTATTTCGAGTCTCACAAGGCTATAAAGACACACATACACATACACACAACTGAGAAATGTACAAATGACAAAGGCCATGTAACTAGACATTTGAAAGGATTCATCACCTGTCTGTCTGTGCGTCATTTTGGCCGTGACCCAATCAGAATGACTTTAAAATCTAAAGATGTTTATTGATCTTTCACAATAAAATTGCATGAAACAATCATGAAAACCTGTAAACAATAAATGACCATGAACTGAATTGAATGTTATTTTATATAATCTATTTTAAAATTGTCAGATTTATTTCAGGGTTTAATTGGTTGACTGTGTACCAGTTTACTAAGTGACAGTATTTTCTGAGTGCTGCTGAGTGAGAAGTCCGAGAAGTTCACAACATGAAACTTTCTGCACATGATTTAGTTTAGAAGTTGTGGCTGTTTGTCCAGATGAGCTGTGAGCCTCCAACATGCCACGTCAGCAGTTCTAGGAAATCAGCTGCAGGCCATGGGAGGGGATTCAAACCCTCAGTTATGGGCTTTATGTTTGGCTTGTTGGTCTACGTGTATGATTCTTGCTTAGGGTGCAAGAGGTCCCAGGCTCAAATCCCAGACAAGCCCTCCTTTTAACCCCTGGGGAGTCACAGAAGCCGTTTTTATATCACCAACATGGTATCCAGATGACGTGTTGTTTCTCAAGTTGCCTTGCCTCAAAGTAAAACCCTGTACACCCTGTATGTAATGCATTGTACAAGACTGAGCAAATCGTTTCGAATCTATAGCAGTGTCCAAAATGTACCTTTATGCTCACCTGCCAAGGAGCGGTACACAAAAACATTATGTTCATTTAAAATGTGCTAACTGACTGATACAATGGATCAAGTTTATACTACTTTTACTTGCAACAGCATCCACATGACAAAAATATTTTGAAGCGTATCCCTGAGACACACACACTCACAGTTGAAGTTAAGGGTGCCAATAATCATGTGTTGTGGAGATTTGTCAAAGAAGTCGATTGCTACTGAAAGTTGTGTCAGCAGAGTGATCACTTCCTCATGCAGCTCAAACAGCATGGAAGCATTTCTCTGCCCATCTAAGACAGAGCAGGATCTTTATACCTTCAAGTTACACAAACACCTTCACACAAACCCCTCAAAATAACAAGGTGGTAGAAGAGACAAAAGTGTAGGAAACAGATAACTTGGAGAATCAGGCCCCAAGGTTGTCTCCCAGGTGGCATCAGCATTTTGTGTGAACCATGTTATACAGTGTATTAAAGTTTTCTTCCACACGCTATTTTTTCACATTTTCCCTGAATCTGTGAGGGAGAAAATGTTCTAGCAATAGGGAACCTGGATCCGGCATTCCAAGGTCTTCCCAGGATGACCAACCCGGATATCCTGGAGTACAGCCGCAGAATCACCAAGCCCCGTTTGTCCACCAGGGATGTGGTGTGGGTGGACAACAAGAAGTTTGACTACAGTAGGTTTAAACACCAAACCCCGCCCCCCTGCTCTGGAAGTGGCCAATATAGTGACAAGTACTGAGGTTGAAGTTGAGGAGGGCCTGTGACAGTTTTCAGTGATTCTTGAAGCACTATCTCTGAAACCATTAACACTTGTAGCCGATGCATTTACCAAGTGTGCCAAACTGAATGCACATTCTCTGCTTTACATTCAGTTTGTAATTTAATAACACACTTCTAGTAAAACTGTAACATTGGTCTCTACATCGCTACACTATTTTGTAGCCTTCCACATTGACACATGTGAAAACACTTTTAGATAATGAGTTCACAAATCAGAGCTTGACACTATAAATCCACGCTACCGCGCTACTAACTGTAACTGGGCAAACGTTCAACGTCACCATGATGCTATCACGGCAACTTCAGAATTAGGTATCCATCTGGGAGTAATTTGAGAAGAGACAAAGTTCGCACTCTCATTGAAAGCTTTCGTGGCCAGCAAACTGTGTTGCAATTTAGCTGTAAGGAAAGTGACAGGCATCATACAAAATAGCATGGAATGTAGCGAGGAGTCGGAGGCCTTTCACTGAAGGGGAGCTGATTAAGAAATGTTTTCTGGACTGCAGTGAGTCACTTTTCGCTGATTTTAAAAACAAGGACAATATCCTCCGGCGGATATCCAAATTGCAGCTTTCAGATTCGACCCTCTCCCGGCGTGTGGAAAACATTTCTGATGATTTGTTTGTGAAACTGATCGAAGAGCTCAAGAAGACGGAGAATTTTAGCCTCGCCATAGACGAGTCAACCGACGTGTCGGACACGGCGCAGCTTATGGTCTGGGTGCGTCTTTTTAATGGCAATGCTTTTGTGGGGGAAATGCTCGCTCTTCTGCCTCTGAAAGGTCAGACAAGAGGAGAGGATATTTGTTTGTCACTCATGGATTTTTTCCCAGGACCGGGAAGAGAGATTGATTTGGGAAAACTGGTGTCAATTACCACCGATGGCGCACCATCAATGGTTGGGAAGGAGAGAGGCCTCATTGCGTTACTGAGAAAAGACAGCGCAGTTCCCAACTTCTTTGCCTATCACTGTATTCTTCATCAGGAACAGCTATGTTGCAAGCTTAAGGATGGTGAACTGAAAACAACGATGGGTAAAGTAGTTAAAGTTGTAAACTACATCAGAAGTCACGCGCTGAAACACAGACAATTCCGCACATTAGTTGAGGAATATGAGACGCATCAAGTATCAAGACCTGACACTACACGCCAAAGTCCGATGGTTGAGTAGAGGCATTGTACTGGAGAGGTTTATGGACATGCTGCCTGTGATTAGAGACTTCATTACACAGAGAAAGCAGGCGGATCTGGATTACGTCAATGATGAAAAATTCACACTAGATGTGGCTTCTCTGGTGGACATAACCAAGCACTTAAACTCCCTCAATTTGAAGCTTCAAGGAAATGACAAAGTGCTGCCTACCTTGTTGAGAGAAGCTCTCCCTTTACCAAGACCAGCTTGGTGGCAGCGATTTTACGCGCTTTCCAAACTTACACTCACAAGTCAATCAGCTGTGCAGTCTCATTTCAACCAGCTAATTGCGTTGCATATCTTGATGAGGTTGCCAGAGAGTTTGCTAGTCGTTTTACTGACCTGAAGGTGGTAATGCCAGTGATTCGCATGGTGGAGAATCCGTACAACGTTGATGTAAAGGATGTTTCACAGCACTCTGAGAGGTTTGGTCTTTCAAAGGAAAGATTTGAAGAGGAGCTGATCAAATTGAAGAACAATTGCGTTTTGAATCAGAAACATAAGGATGAATCCATGGTGGATTTCTGGATGCATTATGTACCCGGCGAATCCTACGGATTCCGTCTGTCAGGGACGTGCAGATAGACCCCAGGTAGTGCTCAAGCACCTGCCCTTTTGCCCTCTGACCAGATAAGTGCCCTTTTTGAAAGACATTTTTTTATTAATTTATTTTTCTAATTTTATATTTTTGTTTTTTAATGTGGCCCATGGCATCAATTCTCAATTAAAAGTGTGTAATAATGCCCGAAAATTGCATTTGAGCTGTAATTCTGCAAGACGCATCTCACGAGCCTCTCCCCGCCCCTCCCTTTGGACTTTCTTGGTGACGCAGCTGCCACACAA
This sequence comes from Hoplostethus mediterraneus, assembly GCA_034670385.1. Classification (NCBI taxonomy): domain Eukaryota; kingdom Metazoa; phylum Chordata; class Actinopteri; order Trachichthyiformes; family Trachichthyidae; genus Hoplostethus; species Hoplostethus mediterraneus. The sequence goes on along the minus strand of JAXDDW010000449.1, from coordinate 1,083 downwards.
ACTGAGCATTCACTTGACATGACAGCCAACCAGGTAACGTAACGATAGTGTTTGCCCTAAGCCAGTCGCCAAACTAACTCGGCATTGTTTGTCACTGTTGTGAAATTAGACCACTATTAAAACATTTCAATACAGCAGCAGTCAGCCTCAAAATAGGCCACCTGCCCTATTAAACTCCATGCGCACGGACATTACTCCCGCGCCCGACATTACTCTCAGAGGCTGTAGAGGGCTCATTTTTAAAGCTAGACTGAAAATCCGATATTCATATGAAACCTGAAGACCTAAGGCATCCATTGGTACCAACCCTGTCATTTACCCCCTTATCGGGAAGGTAAATATTGAAATTGAAAGTTACGCTAAATTTTGGCAAGGGAAACTTACTGTTGGCTTACTGTTGAAATGGTGAGGCTTACTGTTGAAATGCATTGACTCTCTCACCAAGCAGTCTTACCCAAATAAATATAGTAACTTGCATTGATTACAAAAGGAGAATGAGAGTAACAGCCTCATAAAACAACAGTCCCCTTGACACCATCAATGCAGATTGGGCTAGTATACTGTTTCAGATAATGTCTGCACTCATTGGCTTTGTGCTGTCTGTAGTTGTTACACACACATTTACAAATGGTTTCTTTATGTTTTTCTTGTTGTTTTTCACAGGCATAACTTTTTTTAAGATAGGATGTGATGTGCTGGTGTCACAAGCGTGGACTTAAGGACTTAATTAGTAGACTTAATTAATTGTGTTGATTGGTTTGGTTGTGATTTTCTATTCATTTGTCAAGTGTGTGTTTGCTTTTGTTTGAATTGATTTGCTGTATTTTGGTTTGTGGTTTTTGTTTGACATTTTGCTGTGGCATTTGTTTTTCTTTGCAGTGACCTTTGGTTTGCAGTGATTTTGTTCTTTCCTTAATTGATAATTATCTGCACCTGCGCCTTGACCCACCTTGATTCCTACACCAATCACATGACGACAGTTGGACCTATGGGGAATGGCCTGGGGTTTGGACAATGAGGTCTGTGTCAATTAAATAGGTAGCGGTGAACAGTCTGCGAGAGTCAACAGAAGGAGGAACATTG
>JAXDDW010000448.1:10000-16806 GCA_034670385.1 Hoplostethus mediterraneus | reverse complement strand
CCCCCCCCCCCACCCCAGCCCCCCAGCCCCCACCCCTCCCCAGCCCCAGCCCCTAGCCCCACCCCCCCAGCGCAGCCCCAGCCCCAGCCCCAACGCCCCAGACACAACCCCCACCCAGGCAGCTCTCCCCCCAGCAGCCCCCCAGATCCCAGGCAGCCACGCCTCAGCAGATCCCAGCACCTATAGCCCCAGCAGTCAGCCCCCACCCCCAGCAGTCCCATCCAGCCCGACCCCCAGCCAGCCCCCCAGCCAGACCCAGCCCCCCCCCCCACCCCCCCCAGCAGCCCAGGCCCCCATCCCAGCCCCCCACACCCCAGCAGCCCCCAGCGACAGCCCCCCCCCCCCCCCCCAGCCACCAGTCCACCCGCCCCCAGATCCCACCCCCCCCCAGATCCAGCCCCCCCCCCACCCCCCAGCCCCCCCCTTCCCACACCCCAGCCCCCAGAACCCAGCCGCCTCAGCCCCAGCAGACCAGCCACTGAGCCCCCCCCCCCACCGCAGCAGCAGCCCAGACTAGTCCAGCCCCAGCCCAGCAGATCACCCCCCCAACCAGCCCCACACCAGCAGACCCCAGAGACCCCCAGCACCAGATCCCCAGTTCCCTCGATCCATCCCCCAGGCAGCCCCCCAGCTCAGCAGCCAGCCACCCTCCCTCAGCCCAGCCCAGCCCCTAGCCGCCCAGCCCACCCCTCCTAGCCCCCACCCCCCTGCCCCCCTGCACCCCCCCCCCCCAGCCCAGCCCAGCCCCCCCCCACCGCAGTCCCAGCAGTCCCCCCCACCCTCCAGCCCCCAGGCAGCCAGCCCCCCCCCAGCACTACAGCCCCACCCCCAGCAGGCCCCATGCCCCGCAGCCCCCCACCAGCATGCCTGCCGCAGATCATAGCCCCCCCCAGCCCCAGCCCCAGATCCCCCCCCAGCCACAGCCCAGTATCCCCCCCCCCCCCCCCCCCCCACCCCAGCCCCCAGCCAGATCCCCCCCACCCCCCAGACCCCCAGCCCCCCCCCCCACAGCCCCCCCAGCCAGCACAGCAGTCACCCCCCCCCCCCCCCAGCCCTAGCCCCCCCCCCAGCCAGCACCCCAAGCACCCCAGACCCCCGCCATGATCCCCCCCCCAGCCCCCTCCAGCCCATCATGATCCCAGCAGACTAGCCCCCCCCGAGTCCCCAGCCAGATTCCCTAAGCCCCCCCCAGCCCCAGTCCCCAGCACAGCCCCCTCCAGCAGACAGTCCCTCCCCCAGACCAGCCCCAGCCCCCCCAGCAACCTGCCCACCCCCCCAGCCCCTGCCCCCCCCACCAGCCCCCCATGCTGCAGCCCCATGCCCCTCCCCCTCCCCCCCCCCCCCCAGCCCAGCCAGAGCAGCCCCCCTCCATACCAGCCACCCACCCTAGTCACAGCCCCCTGTCCCTGATCCCCCCTCCCCAGCCAGCCAGCCCCCCCCCCCAGCCCCAGCCCAGCCCAATGCCCCCCCAGCCCCCTGCCCCCCCCCCCCCCACCCAGATCCAGCCAGCCCCTCAGCCCTAGCCCCCACAGCAGCACCCCCACCCTACCACCAGATCCCCCCCAGGCACCAGCCCCAGCCCCCCCCCCTCCCCCCCCACCCCCCAGCTGCCCCACCCCCCCCCCAGCAGCCCAGTCAGCCTCACCACAGCTAGCCCCACCCCCAGCCCGGCCAGCTGCCCCAGCCCCCCACCCCCCCCCCCCCCCCCCACCCCACTGCCCCCCAGCCCCCCAGCAGCCCAAGATGCAGCCCCCACCAGCCCCCCCCCAGGCTCCCCCCCAGCCACCAGCTCCCACCCCCCTCAGCCCCCCCCCTCCGCCACCCCAGGCACCCAGTCAGCACCTCAGCCCCCCTCACCCCCCAGCACCCCCCCCCCCCCAGAGCCCCAGTCCCCCCCCCCACCCCCCCAACCGCCCCCCATCCTCAGCCCCCCAGCCCCAAGCACGCCCCCCCCCCAGCCAGATCCCCCCAGACACCCCCTCCAGCCCCAGGCCCCCCCCACCCCCCCTACCCCCCAGCCAGACCCCCCCCAGTACAGCCCCCTCTCCCCCCCACCCCCAGTCAGCCAGCAGCCAGCCCCCCCCCCCCCCTGACCCCACCCCCCAGTCCCAACCAATATCTTCCTCAGTCCCCCCCCCCCCCCAGCCCCCCGCCTCCCCCAGCCCCGCACCCAGCCCCCCCCCAGCCCCCCCCCCCCCCCCCCCATGCCCCCCGCCCATGCAGGCCCCCCCCCCCCCCCAGCCCAAGCCCCCACAGACCCCACCCAGCCCCAGCCCCCCCACAGCCCCCCCCAAGGCCCCACCCCCCAGCCCCCCCCCGCCCCCCCCCCCCCCACCCCCCCCCCCCCCCCCCCCACCCCCCCCCTAGCCCCCCCCCCCCCCAGCCCAGATTCCACCCCCCAGCAGCACAGATCCCACCCCCCAGCAGCAGCCCCCCCCCCCCCACAGCCAGCCCCCCGCCAGGCCCTAGCCCTCCAGCCCCCCCCCACCCAGCCCTGCCCCCCTCTGATCGATCCAGACTCAGCAGCCCCCCCCCACCCTCAGGCAGCCAGATCCTGCAGCCCCCCCCCTCAGAACAGCCCCAGATTTCCCCCCAGCAGCCCTCCAGCCTCCACAGATCCACCCACCAGCAGCCCCAGCCCCAGCCAGACAGCCACCCCAGCCCCCCCCCAGCCCCCAGCCCCCCCACCCCAGCCACATGTAGCACCAGCCCCCCCCACCACCCAGACACCCCATCGCCCTGCCACCCCCCAGCATCCCAGGCCACCCCCCAGTCACCCCCCAAGGTCCCCCCTCCACCCCCACACCCCCCACCTACACAGCCCCAGCACCCCCCCCCGCCCACCCCCCCCCCCCTGATCACCCCCCTCCCAGCCCAGCCCAGCCCCCCCCCCCCCACAGCCCAGCCTCCCCCCACCCCCCCCCACCCCCCTACCCCACCCCCCCCCCCCCCCACCCCCAGCCCCCCCCTCCCCCCAGCCCTGATCCACCATGATCTCCCCCCCCCAGCCCACCAGCATAGCACCCCCCTCAGCCACCAGACAGCCAGGCACCCCCTCCAGCCCCACCCCCAGCCCACCCCCACAGGCCAGCCTCCCCCAGCCCCCCCCGCAGCTCCCCCCCCCCCAGCCCCCACCCCCCCCAGAATCCCCCCCCCCAGCCCACCCCAGCACCACACCCCAGCCCCCAGCCCAGGCCCCCCCAGCCACCACCCCTCCCAGCCCCCACAGCAGCCCCCCAGCCCCCCCCCCCCCCCCCCCAGCCAGCCCCCCCAGCCAGCCCAGCAGCTCCCCCAGCCCCCCCAGCCTCCTCCACCCCCCAGCCTCCCCCCACTCCCAGGCCCAAGCCAGCCCAGCGCCAGCCCAGCACTCCCTGGTCCAGCCCTTCCCAGCACCCTCAGCAGCCCCCCCCACCCAGCCCCCCCCCCCCCTCCCCCAGCAGAGCCCCCCCCCCACACAGATCCCACAGCCCAGCCCACAGCGCCTCCCCCCCACAGCACCCACAGCACCGCCCCCCCACCCCCCCACAGCCCCCCCCCCCCCAGCCCCCCCCCCTCCCCAGCCAGCCCCAGCCCCCCCCCCACCCCCCCCAGCCCCCCCCCCAAGCCAGCACCCACCCCAGCCCCCCACTCCCCCAGTCCCACCATGCCCCCCCCACAGCTGGTGCCCAGCCCCCAGCCCACAGCTGCCAGCCCGCCCCCCCCCCGCCCCAGCCCCTCCCAGCCCAGCCCGCAGCAGCCCCCCCCCAGCCAGCAGACCCCAGCCCCCCCCACCACCCTGCCCCCAGCCACAGCAGCCCCCCCCACCCCAGCCAGCCCCACCCCCCCAGCCAGCCCCCAGCAGCCAGCAGCCCTCACCCCCCCCCCCACCCCCCCCCCCAAGACCCCCCCCCACCCTCCTGAGCATGCAGACCCCCGCACCCCAGCACCCCAGCCACAGCCCCCACGCACTCAGCCCAGTCCACACCCCCTCCAGTCAGCAGCCCCCCCAGCAGCAGAACCCCCACAGCCCACCAGCCCCCAGCCCAGCCCAGCCCCCAGCCCCCAACCCCCCGCCCCCAGGCCCCAGCCCCTCACTCCGCCCCCCAGCCCCCCCCCCCCAGCCACTGACACCCCCCCCCCAGCCCCCCCCCCAGCCCTAGCAGCCCCCCCCCTCCCAGCCCCCCCCAGCCTGCCCCAGCCCCCCCAAGCCCCCCCCCCACCCCCCAGCAGAGCCCCCCCCCCCAGCCCCCCCAGCCTACCCAGCCAGCCGCCCACCACAGCCAGCCCCCCCCCCCCCCGCAGCAGCCTCCCTCCCCAGTCAGCAGCCCCCCAGCACCCCCACCCCCACCCCCCCCCAGACAAGGCCAGCCCCCAGCCCCCAGACCCCCCCCCAGCCCACAGATCCCCCCCAGAACCCCCCCAGCCTCAGCTGGCCCCCCAGCCGCCCTTCCCCCCAGCCCCAGCCCCCAGCTAGGCCAGATAACACCAGCCCCCAGCTCCAGATCAGCACCCAGCCCCAGCAAGCAGCCACCCCCCCCCCCCTCCCCCAGCCCAGCCCCCCCACCCCCCCCAGAGATCCGCCACCAGCACCCCACCTACAGCCCCCCCCCACCAGCCCCCCCCCCCCCCCCGCCAGCCTGCCCCCCCGCCCCACCCACCCAATGCCCAGCAAGTCCCCCCCCCACAGCCCCCCCCCCCCAAGCACCCCCCTCCCAGGCCCCCCCCACAGCAGCCCCCCCCCCCCCCACCCTCCCCCCCCCTCACCCCCCCCGACCCCAGCTCCCATGCCACCCCCCCCCCAGCCCCAGCCAGCCCCAGCTGATCCCCCCCACAAGCCCAGGCCCAGCCAGCCCCCCCAGCAAGCTCCACCCCAGCCCCACCCAGCCCACCCCATGAACAGCCCCAGGCACCAGACCCCCAGCCCCAGCAGCCCCCCCCACCAGCAGCCCAGTCCCCTGACCCACCCCCCCCCCCCCACCCCCCCCCACATCCAGCACCCCCCCCAGCCAGCACCAGATCCCACCCCCCCCCCCAACCCCCACAGCCCCCACCAGCCAGCCCAGCCAGCAGCCCCCCAGAACCCCCCATGCCAGTTCCTCCCACCACCCCCCCCACAGCCACCACAGCCCACACCAGCCAGCCCCCAGCCCCCCACCCACCCCCCTGCCCAGCCCCCCCCCCAGACCACCCACCCAGCACAGTCCACCCCCACCACCCCCCCAGCCCAGTCAGCCAGCACCCCCCCCCCAGCCTCAAGCCCAGCCCCCCAGCTCCCCCCCCCAGCCCAGTCCCAGCGCCCCCCACAGCAGGCACCCCAGCCCCCCCAGCCCATCCCCCCACCCAGCGCCCCCCCACAGCCCAGCCCCTCCCCCCCCACCCAGCCCACCCCCCACAGCCCACACCATGCCCCCCCACCCACAGGCCCCCACCACCCAGCCCCAGCAGCCCCCCCCCCAGCCCCCCAGCCCACAGCCCCCGCCCCCCCACCCCCCCCCCCCCCACAGCCCACCCCCCCACCACCACCACCAGCCCTAGCCCACCCCCCCCCCCCCCAGCTACCCCCCCCCCCCCACCCCCCGCCCCCCAGCCCACCAGCCCCCCCCCCCCCCAGCCCCCCCCTCCCCCCCAGCCCCCCCCAGCAGCCGCACCACCGCAGCACCCCCAGCCCCCATGCTAGCCCCAGCCCAGCCCACCCAGCCCCCCCCCCCCCCCCCCCAGCCCCCCCCACAGCCAGCCCCCCAGCCCCACCCCCCCCCCCCCCCACCCGCACCACACCCCCCCCCAGCACCCCCCCCAGCCCCCCCCCACCCCCCCCCCGCCAGCCCCCAGCGACAGCCAGCAGCCCCTGAGACCCACCCCCCCAGCCCCCCCAAGCCCCACCAGCCCCAGGCCTCCCCCAAGCCCCAGCCCCCCCCACACCCCCCCTCCCCCAGCCAGACCAAGCCAGCAGCCAGCCCCCCCCCCCCCCCCCCCCCCCCCCCCCCCCCCCCCCCCCAGCCCCAGCCCCCCACCAGCTCCCCCCCCCCCACCCCCCCCCCCCCAGCACCCCCTCCCCCCCAGCCCCCCACCCCCATGGCCCCCCGCCCAGAACCCCCCGCCACCCCCCCAAGCCCCCCCCAGCAGCCCCAGCCCCCCACCCACACGCCAGCAGCCCCCCCCAGCCCCCCCACCAGCCCCCCCAGCCCCCAGCCCAGCCCAGCCCCCCCCCCCCCACCCCCCCCCCCCCCCCCCAGCCCCACCCTACCCCCCCCCACCCAGCCACAGCACCCCCCCCCCCACTCAGCCCCCCACCCCCCCCCAGCCCCCTCCCCCCCCCACCCTCCGCAGCCCCCAGCCCCCACAGGACCCCCCCCCCCCAGCCCCCCCCCCAGCGCCCCCCCACCCCCCCCCCCCCAACAGCCAGCCCCCCCCCCAGGCCCCCTCCCCAGCCCCCCCCCACCCTCCCCCCCCCCCACCCACCACCCAGCCCCCCAGCTCCCCCCCCCAGCAGACCCCACGCCCCCCTCCCCCCCCCCCAGCAGCCCCCCCCTCCCCCCCCCCCCCCCCCCCTCCCCACCAGCCCCCCCCAGACCACAGCCCACCCCACACACACCCCCACACCCCCAGCCCCCCCCACCCCCCCCCCAGCAGCCCGCCCAGCCCCCCAGCCCCCACCCACACCGCCCCCCAGGCCACCCCGCCCCCCCCCCCCCCCCCCCCCCCCCCACCCAGCTCAGCCCCCGCCCCCCCCCCCCCCAGCCCCACCCCACCCCCACCCCCCCCCTCCCCCCCCCCCCCCCCCCCCCCCCCCCCCCCCACCCCCCCCCCCCCGCGCCCCCCCCCCCCCC
>JAXDDW010000448.1:0-2500 GCA_034670385.1 Hoplostethus mediterraneus | reverse complement strand
CCCAGCCCCAGCCAGCCCCCCCCCAGCCAGACAAGCAGCCCCACCCCCACCCCAGACCCCCACCCCCCCCCAGCCCCCACCCCCCCCAGACAGCCCCCACCCCCACCCCACCCGCCAGCCAGACCCACCACCGACCACCCCCCCCCCACCCCACCCCAGCCCCCAGCCCCCCCCACCCCCCCCCCCCCCCCACCCACGCCCCCACCCAGCCCCCCACCCCCAGCCCCCCCACCCCACCCCCCAGCCAGCCCCCCACCCCCCCCCAGCCCCCCCACCACCCCCACCCCCCAGCAGCCAGCAGCCCCCCCCCCCAGAACCCAGCCCCAGCCCGCCCCCACCAGCCCCAGCACCAGCCAGACCCCCCCCCAGCCCAGCCCCCCCAGCCCCCCAGACCCACCCCCCCAGCCCCCACCCCCCCCCACAGCCAGCCCCCCAGCCCCCCCACAGCCACCCCACCCCCCCGCCAGCCCCACAGCCCCCCCGCCCCCCCCCCCAAACGCCCCCCCCCCCCCCAGACCACCCCCCCCACCCCCCCCCCACCCAGCCCCCCCAGCCCCCCCCCCCCCCCCAGCCACCCCAGCCCCCAGCCCCCACCAGCCCCCCCCCCAGCCCCACCCCCCCCACCGACCCCCCCAGACCCCCCCCCCCCCCCACCACACCCCCCCCGCCACCCCCCCCCCCAGCCCCCAGCCCCACCCCCAGCACCCCCCCCACCAGCCCAGACCCCCCACCCCCCCAGCCATCCCCCAACCAGCCCCCCCACCCCCCCCCAGCCCCCCCCCCCAAGCCCCCCACCCCCCAGCACCCCCCCCCCACCCCAGCCCCCCCCCCCCCCCCACCCCAAGCCCCCCCACCCCCCCAGCCAGCCCAGCCACCCCCCCCCCACCAGCCCCCACAGCCCCCCCCACACCCGCCAGCCCCCCACCCCCCCCCCCCAGCCCCACCCACCACCACCCCACCCCCACGCCCCCCCCCCCCCAGCAGCCAGCCCACAGCCCAGACCCCACACCACCCGCCCAGCACCCCCCCAGCCCCCCCCCCCCCCCCCCCCAGCCCAGCCCCCCCAGCACCCCCCCCCCCCCCCCAGACAGCCCACCCCCACCCCCAGCCCACCCCCCACCAGCCCCCCCCCACCCCCCAGCCCCCCCACCCCCCCACCCCCACCAGCAGCCCCACCAGCCCACACCCCCCGCCACCCCCAGCAGCCCCCCCCCGCCCCAGCCCCACCCCCACCAGACCCACCCCCCCCACAGATCCCCCCCAGCCCAGACCCCCCCCCCCCCCCCCCCCAGACCCCAGCCCCAGCCCCCCCCAGACCCCACCCCACCCAAGCCCCCCCACCCCCCCCCCCCAGACCACCCACCCCCCAGCCCCCAGCACCCCCCCCCACCCCCCACAGAGCCCCCCCACCCCCCCCCCCCCCACACCCCCCCCCCACCCCAGCCACAGCCCCCCCCCCCCCCCCCCCCAGACCCCACAGCCCCCAGCCCCACAGCCCCACCCCCAGCCCCCCCACCCCCCCCAGCCCAGACCACGCCAGCCCCCCCAGCCCCCCCCCCCCCCCCCAGAGCCACCCCCAGCACCGCCCCCACCCCCCACCCCCCCCCCCCCCACCCCCACCCCGCTCCCCCCCCCCCCCCAGCCCCACCCCCACCCCCCCCCCCCCCCCCCCAACCCCCCACCCCCCAGCCACCCCCCCCCCCCCCCCCCCCCCCCCCCCCCCCCCCACCCCCCCCCCCCAACCCCCCCCCACCCCCAGCCCCCCCCCCCGCCCCACCCCCCCCCCCCAGACCCCCCCACCCCCCCCCCACCCAGCCCCCCCCCCCCCAGCCCCCAGCCCCCCCACCCCCACCCCCCCCCCAGCCCCCCCCAGCCCCCCCCCCACCCCACCCGCCCCCCCCCCCCCCACCCCCCCCCCCCCCCCCCACCCCCCGCCCCCCACAGCCCACCCCCCCCAGGACCCCCACAGCCCCCACCCCACCCCAGACCCCCCCCCCCCACCCCCCCTCCCCCCCACCCCCACCCCAGCCCACCCCCAGCCCCCCAGCCAGCCCCCCCCACCCCCACCCCCCCCCCCCCCCCCCCCCAGCCACCCCCCGACCCAGCCAGCCCCCCCCCCCCCCACCCCCACAGCCCCCCCACCCCCCCCCCCCCCCCCCCCCCCCAGCCCCCCCACCACCCCCCCCAGACACCCACCCCCCAGCCACCCCCCCCCCCCCACCCCCCCCCCCCACCCACCCCCCCCCCCCCCCCCCCCCCCCCCACCCCACCCCAGACCCCCCCCCCACCGCCCCCCCCCCCCCCCACCAGCCCAGCCCCCAGCCAACCCCCCCACCCACCCCCCCCCCCCCCCCCCAGACCACCCCCCCCCCCCCCCCCCCCACGCCCCCCCACACCCCCCCCCCCCCCACACCCCACCCCGCAGCCCCCCCAGACCCCCCCCCCCCCCCCCCCCCCCCCACCCCCCAGCCCCCCCCCACCCCCACAAGCCCCCCCAGCC
>JAXDDW010000447.1:0-17038 GCA_034670385.1 Hoplostethus mediterraneus | reverse complement strand
TTTTTTAAAAGGGGCCGTAAGGAATCAGTAGACTCAGTTCTGTTTTTTAAAAAAAGTCCACACTCTGAAAAGTCCACGATAAAAAGCAGGTAATCCATTAAAACTCGGATTTTTTAAATGCATGCCAGGCGGTGCCACAGAGTGGATGAAACTAGATTGTTGATGACTAGCATGCGCCCTCTATATGACATTTTGGGTAGTATCCATTTCCATCTCCTCAGGCGACCTTCCACCTTCTCCAAAGTATTTTCCCAGTTTTTAAAAACATAATTATCATCTCCTAGGAACACTCCCAAGTACTTAAGCCCCCCTTTTTTCCAGGTCAATCCCCCTGGTAAGTTGAGCTCAACTATCCCCTCACCAATTGCCACAGCCTCACTCTTTCCCCAGTTGACTTTTGCTGATGAGAGCAAACCAAAACTATTAATGTTGTTAACTAAAATATCTATGTCCCTTTGTTTGTTTGTAAAAACAACAAGGTCATCTGCATAAGCAGATAGTTTAAAATTGGTGTTGCAGCCAGGAAACTGAACTCCAGAGAGCTCTGTCCTCAGTTTGTGCAGCAGGGGCTCTATGGCCAGAGAGTACACCATACCCGACATAGAGCAACCCTGCCTGATTCCCCTCTGGACTTGAAAAGGGGCACTCAAACCACCGTTGATATTAAGTACACTCTCAATGTCACTGTACAGAACCTGGATCTTAGCTGTAAGCCCAGGGCTGAAACCAAATGCTTCCAAAGTTTGCCACAAGTACTGGTGTTCAACCCGGTCAAAAGCCTTTTCCTGATCTATGGAAATAAGACCAGTTTCAAGCCCCAATGAACTAGAGACGTCCAAAATATCCCGAATTAGGCTAACATTGTCAGTGATCAACCTGCCGGGTACACAGTAAGTCTGGTCGATGTGAACAACCTGCCCCATCACTTCTCTCAGCCGGGTGGCCAACACCTTGGAGAGGAGCTTATAGTCTGTACAGAGCAGTGACACAGGCCTCCAGTTCTTCAGCTCCTGCAGATCTCCTTTCTTGGGCAGCAGAGTGAGGACTGCCCTCCTACAGCTCAATGGCAACCGACCCTCTGTGAGACTGTCCCGCAGAACAGCCAACAGGTCTTCACCTATCACCGGCCAGAACGTCTTATAGAAGTCCACCGGTAGACCGTCGATACCCGGTGCCTTGCCAGTCTCCAAACTCTGCAGAGCTGCCTGCAACTCAGCCATAGACAGCTCTGCCTCAAGTTTTGCTGTGCAGTCCTCACTGATCTTAGGTAGATTGTTAAAAAAGCTCTGTGCCACTGCTTGCTCCTCATTGTGTTCTGACCCATACAGATCCCTGTAGAAGGCTGCAGCATATCTGCGGACCTCGGTTGACTCACTCAAAACCTCTCCTGTGCTGGAACGCAATGAATGAATGAGCTTTCTTTGCCCATTCTTGCGTTCCAGCCCAAAGAAGAAATGTGATGGGGCGTCCATCTGGCTGATGTTCTGGAACCTGGAACGTACCAGAGCTCCCTGTGCTACCACACCCAGCAGGTCACTCAAAGCTGACTTTTTGGATTTGAGAACCTCAATATGGCCTCGATCTCCTGTGGAATCTGCTAAACCCTGGATCTCCACCACTTCAATCTCTAGATCCCTCATAGATCTGGTTATGTCCCTTGTGACATTGCGAGTGTACTGCTGGCACAACTGCTTTATCAGGCTCTTCCCAACATCCCACCACTGTTGTAAAGAAATAAAATCAGCCTTCTTGTTTCTGTGTTCACTCCAGAAAAAACTAAAAACATTTCTGAAATGATTATCACAAACCAAACTTGTATTGAAGTGCCAAAAAGCACTGTTTGATTTGGCATTCTTCATGAAAACAGAGCATTGCACGAGGGAGTGATCAGAGAAACCGACCGGGCTGATAAAGCATCTTTTAAAAACACTAAAATGATGCTTAAAACAATAAAAACGATCAAGTCTAGCCATGGAGCGCAAGTTGTCCTTACAGTGAGACCAAGTGTACTGTCTTTCTTTGTTATAAAAACATCTCCATACGTCACGTAGCTCATGAGACTGAACTATGCGTCCCAGACGCTTCAGAGAAGCTGAATGAGGTTCCTGGTGGTTCCTGTCTAATTTATCGTTTTCAGTGCAGTTAAAATCACCACCTAAAACCAGATAATCCTCACGGTTGCAGTTCTGAATAGTATCACACAATGTGTCCAGAAAAACCAAACGATCACTGGGCATAGTTGGAGCATAGACATTTAAAAACACCATTTTCACAGTTTCATATTGAGCACTGATTTTCAGTAAACGTCCCTCACACAACATTCTCCACTACATAAGAATGTGGTAAAAACTGTCCAGAAAATAAAATCCCAACACCGCCACTATTGTTGGACTTGTGGCTGAGGAAGATTTCCCCACTCCATTCCCTTTTCCAGTCAGTTACAATGTCGTCAGTACTGTGCGTTTCCTGCACAAAAATTACATCCAATTTCTTTATCTTAATTAAGTTAAAAAGAGAAGCTCTTTTCAGATCATCCCTCGCTCCATTGAGGTTTAAGGTGCCAATTTTTATGTCACACATGGAGAAGAGGGAGCTGAGTCCTATCACAAACAGAGTGTTGCGACCATTTGTTCCTTGCCGTGGAAAACGTAGATGTCTGGCTGGATTTACGCACACTTCCTCCTCCCAGTATCGTTGAAAAAAGAAATAATTTATTTTGTCCATTTACAACAACAAAAGATGAATGAAAAGTGGTTGTAAATTAGTCCTTATAATTAAACTTAACGAAAACCTGGTTACATAATACATTAATGAGGATGAGCGTGGTCAAAATATTGTTTGTAACCAAACTACCCATTTTCCGTCGGCCCTCCCTTAATTCACCTTTGCCCTCTATATATAGCCTTTGCCCTCTTACGTCACCTCACACATGGCATCAAAAACAACATTAGGCACATGAAACATAAATATAATTCAAAAGCATTAAATTATAAATCCTCCAAGGCCATACTTGAAAACCTAAATCTTATACAACTGCAATGAAAGTATAGGAATGAAAATGGCTATAACATTCCGGCCCCTAATTTTTGTATAACAAATAATTATCAAAATTATATATCAATAACCATTGAGTTAATCAATCATTCATATGTCATCATACAAGAATAAGCATAAAGCATACAAGTATTGTACATCACCCAAGCATAACATAGTTTGACAGATTTCAAATCCATACCAAAGCTCATTCAAGAGTATGTGGGTGTATGTGTGTATGTGACAGTCCAAGAAAGGGGTCCATCAAAAAGAAAGGGTCCATCAAAAAGGTACAAAAAACAAAAAAGTCTTCAGTTAGAAAGTCCACGATAGTAATCTTTGAGGTCAAGATTCCATAAGACTTCAAAGTAAACAAACATTTAAGCAAAAATCTGCCCCTTACTACAGAATACATTCTTATGTATCTACTATACATCATTTAATTTACATACAGCATGCATTCAAGATCAATTTCATTACAAGATCAACTTTCATTTCGATATTCAATAATGTCAGACATTCAACCCCAAGTTACACACATTAACTAAGTATTGTCAAACTTATTCTGCTTCAAGCAAAAGGCATAACTTAGTGATAGGCCTTTCCAATTCATTGGTTTGCGTCTTAACACGTACTCTACGCACAAAACCCTTATAATCTTTCATAGCTTCTGTAATGCGTCCAATAGACCATGAATTCCTGGGGGCAGAATCATCAATTATAAGGACTAGATCTCCGACTAAGAAGCTTCGATGGGGTTTAGTCCATTTCTGACGCTGTTGCATTAGGGGGAGGTATTCCTTCGCCCATCTTTTCCAAAATAGGTCACTAATATGTTGTACTTGTTTCCAACGCCTTTTTCCATATGTGTCATGTTTCTCAAATAGACCAGGTGGTAGAGTGGGCTTCCCTTTTAACAGTAGAAGGTGATTTGGCGTTAACGCCTCAAGATCGTTTGGGTCATCACTGGAAGGCGTTATTGGTCTATCGTTCAAAATAGCCTCAACTTCACAAAATATGGTATTGAGGGCTTCATCGTCAACTGTTTGTTGTTTGGTGATCAAGCAGAGGATCCTTTTAGTTTGTTGCACGAGACGTTCCCAAACGCCACCATGGTGAGCTCCGTATGGTGGGTTAAAGGTCCATTTTATCCCATCTTGTGTGAGTGTGTTCTGTATTTTGTTTTGATTCAAGTTTTGTAGTGCCTGTTTTAATTCGCGATTTGCACTCACAAAATTTGTACCGTTGTCTGATCTTATTTCTTTGACCTGTCCCCTTCGACAGATAAACCTTCTTATGGCGTTGATGCAGGAATCTGTATCCAATGTATGGGCCACTTCAAGATGGACAGCACGGCATGTTAAGACACGTGAATAGGACGCCATACCTTTTAACAGTATTCCTTCCTCTTTTTACCTCAATAGGTCCGAAGTAATCCATTCCAACCAGAGTGAATGGAGGGAAGTCCATTGAAAGTCTGTCAGATGGGAGGTCAGACATTTTCTGTTGTCCAGGTCTTTGACGCTGTCGGCGGCATGTCATGCATGCTCTGATGACCCTTCTAGCCAATGAGTTGGCATGAGGAATCCAAAACTGCCGTTGGAGAGTGGAAAGCATATAATTCCTCCCACTATGGCCAACCTTTTCATGCACACAGCGGAGAATGAGCTCTGAGATGTTACTACTCTTTGGCAGGATGACAGGATGTTTCGCCTCTTCAGGTAGCGCAGATTTGCTCAACCGACCGCCTACTCTTAGGATGCCATCAATCATCACAGGATCCAGTTTGCGCAGATGACTGGATTTCTTTATGGCCTAAAGAAACTACTCAAATTTGAGATTTCCTCAAAAAAGTGCTGCTTTTGCACAAAACTGACTATTGCTTTCTCAGCTTTATCAAGGTCCTCCAATGACAGTTTGTAAGCCAACATTTTCTTTTGGGCTTTGGTGTTTTCTTTTGGGTTTAACGTGGGGTTATTGTCAGAATGTGTATTGTTTGTCTTTTTTCTTTCATCCCACCTCTGTTTAAGCGTGTCTTTAAACTTTAAAAGCCAGGCCACTGCTCGTTTCAGGTTTGACCATTTGGAAAAGTATGAAAGCAGCTTGCTGGTGGGACAAGACTCTTCCATTGGCTGAACAGACGTGATATGAACAGAAGCTTCTTGCTTTATCTCAGGGTCACCATCCGAAATGACATCCGTCTTTACAAGTGTTCTTGGCCACTGAGAGTGGTTGTGGAGGAACTCCGGCCCATTGATCCATGTTTTGCACTGAAGGAAAGCTTTGGCTGATAAGCCGCGTGAAGCCGCATCAGCTGGGTTCTCCTTCGAAGAGATGTGCCTCCATTGCTCTACCTTTGATAGAGAGTGAATAACTGAGATTCGATTTGCAACATATGTCTTAAATCGTTTGCTTGTGTTTGCAATATATTGCAAAACTGTCATGCTGTCTGACCAGAAGGTGGAATTTGTTATTAAGAACTGCAACTCTGTTTTCAGCATATGATCCAGTCGTACAGCTAAGACTGCTGCTGCTAGCTCCATTCGGGGAATGGTAGTACACTTAAGTGGTGCTACTTTGGCTTTTCCAAATGCAAAAGACACACAGACTTCACCCTTACCATTTGTGAGCTGAAGGTAGGACACGGCGCCATAACCTATCTCACTAGCATCACAAAAGTGGTGCAGCTGTGCAGATGTGAAGTCACCAAAGCCTCTAGGAATAAAGCTTCGGTCAACACTGAAAGTGTCCAGTAGATGGAGTGAGCCAAGCCATTTTTCTCAAGTGTGAGCTACATCATGCGGGATTTTTTCATCCCAACTCAGTTTCAATTTACATAAGCTTTGTAAGATCTGCTTTGCTACAAGAATGATGGGAGCCAAAAAGCCCAAGGGGTCATAAATTGAACATACAATGGACAGAATGCCCCTTCTGGTTATCTGGTGAGACTTGATTGCTATGCTGAAAGTAAAAGCATCTCTTTCAACATCCCATTTAACACCAAGAGCTCTTTCCATTGGCAGTTGCTCCTTGCTCAGATCCAGAGTTCTCACTTCTTTTGCTCTATCCTCTTCAGGAATGATAGAGAGGACCGTGCGATCATTACTGATCCATTTGTTTAGATGGAAGCCACCTTTTGAGCATACTTCAGTGAGCTGTTGATACAGAAATGTAGCCTGCTGCGTATTGCTGACTGCTTTCAGGCAGTCGTCTACGTAGAAGTTTTGTCGAATGGTGTTTGTGACTTCTTCTAGATATTCATCTTGATTGTCATCCGCTGTTTTCAGCAAAGCAAATGTTGCGCAGCTAGGTGATGATACTGCGCCAAAGATATGCACAATCATCCTGTGCTCCACGAGTTCCTTAGAGATGTCTCCATTTGGCCACCAGAGAAAGCGCAAGAAGTTGATGTCTTCCTTTGCTACCCGGACCTGATTAAACATCCCTTCTATGTCAGCGATGAATGCAACAGGGCCTTGACGAAAGCGAAGCAATACGCCAAGCAGCGTATTTGTTAAATCAGGGCCTTGGAGCAATTCTTTATTCAAAGAGGTTCCACCAAATACTGCTGCGCAGTCATACACCACACGCAGTTTCTTTTTGCGTGGGTGGTAGACACCGTGGTGTGGCACATACCACACCTTGCCAGACTCAGGCTGCAGCTCACTTTGAGGTACGACTTCAGCATACCCTTTTGTCATGACATCGTTCATGAAGGCTTTGTATTCTTTATAGAACACTTGATCCTTTTTAAACCTTTTCAACAGATGTTGAGCTCTTTGATGGACTATTTGCCTATTGTGGGGCATGATCACATTGGAGTTACGAAATGGAAGTTTCAAGTGGTAATGACCATCCTTAAGTTCAGCTGAATCAGACACTATTCTCAAAAACTGTTGATCTTCCTGTGACAATTCATTCTTTTCTCCATAATGCTGTTCCATGAAGTCATGATTGTAATATTTCACCAACAGGTTTTCCAAGTTGGCAACGGATATTCTATTAACTTGAACAGAAGATTCATTGACATTTCCATTCTCCCCAAAGCCAAGCGGGCCATTGATAACCCAGCCAAGAAGGGTTTTAACAGCATAAGGTCCACTACCTACACTGTTTATTATTTTCCAGGGTTCTAAAGCTCTTGGAGCATTGACACCTATTAATAGCCCAATGCTAGCATCAATTGGTGTCAATTCAACCTCCTCAAGGTAAGACCATTTCCTTATATCCTTCACTTTTGGAATGTTGTCATGTGTCACTGGAATTGATTTTTGTGTAAGAACATCAGGCAGTTTGAGAAATGTGTCACTGTCTAATGCAGCTACTTCTATACCAGATACTTTATAACTGGTTACTGTTTTTTCTTGACCCATTGTTTTCAAAAGTATCTCAATTTTCTTACCAGGGGCGTGAAGCTGCATAGACAACTCCTCGGTACAAAATGTTGCCGAGCTCCCCGGATCTAGGAAAGTATATGTTTGTATGCATTTTGTTCCTTTTTCCAATTTCACTTTGACAGGCACGATTGCTAGAGCATACTCTCTTGTTCCGGCCCCAGTATGGCTACCGGTTGCCAGAGAGACAACTGCATCAGAACTGGTTGCCTTTCCTTGATTTTCCTTTGTTTGTATGTGCAAGATTGTTGGATGATGTTGTTTACACACATTGCAAGACATGCGCTTTTGACAACTTCTGCTCAGGTGTCCTCTCTCTAAGCATCCAAAGCACATTCCTTTAGCTTTCAAGAACTCCACCTTTTCATTATTTGGTTTGGTTTGAAATGTTTCACATACATCCATTGAATGATTTTTGTTGCAGAACATACATGGCTTTGTGAATGCACTTGAACTTGCGGTTTGTTTGTTATGCGACTGCAAATTTGTTTGCTCAGACATTGACATTGGTAAAACAGCCGTAGCAAAACTGCTCCCCCTGCTGTTCGATGTTGAGTAAGCTTTGCGTTGCCCTTTTGATTCTGGGGTTTTATTCCATGTACTTTGAATTTCCCCAAAGATTGGATCCAGCATGGTTCGAGATTGTTTATCAATAAATGCAAGTAAGTCTCTAAATGTGGCTCTTTTTTCGTGTTTGTCATAGATGTTAGAGACAACTGCTCTCCATTTGTCGCGAAGCTTGAATGGTAGCTTTGACACGATGATCTTTAAATTGGAGGGTGTTTCAAGATCCGTACTATAATCCATCTCCTGCATTGTGTTAAGACAACTTTTTAAATAAATTGCATAAGACCTTAGACCTTAGACCGTTCTTGCTAGTCCCTGTGGTCGGCCCGGCTCCCCGGACCCGCCGACTTTCTCGCACCCTAGTTATCGGCGACTCCATCACCCGTAATGTTAGACTTCAGTCGCCGGCTGAGGTTTTCTGTTTACCCGGGGCCAGAGCTACCGACATTGAGGCTAACTTAAGGGTGCTGGCGAGCAATAGGTTTAGCCACAAGGGTAAGAAAGAGGCAAACGGTCCACCCAGTGAGTATAGCAACATCATAGTACACGTCGGCGCCAACGACATCAGGATGAGGCAATCGGAGGTCACTAAGCTCAACATAGCCAGGACATGTGACCTCGCTAGGAAGATGTGTCGGCATCGATTAATTGTCTCTGGCCCCTTACCTTTCGCGAGGGGCAATGATGAGAGTTATAGCAGATTAGTCTCCCTCAACCTCTGGCTGGCGAAGTTCTGTGATGAAAAGGGATTAGTCTTCTTAGATAACTGGCCCTCCTTCTGGGGCAAACCCGGCTTGCTGAAAGCTGACGGCCTCCACCCTAATGGGGTAGGCGCTGCTTTATTATCTAGCAACATAGATAGATGTTTAAGGGAAAGCTGACATCTGTCCGTAGAGCTCGCCGGGATGCAGGTGATTAGAGAACCTGCTAGGCCTAGAAAGGGTGTGGAGTCTGCCAGGTTAGGGCTTACAGCAGAGCAGACTGAAACTGTGCCCCCCCCTAGCCTTTTCCCCCCCATATCTACCGATTTTTACAAGTCTGCATCTACTTTAACCCCTGGCAGCGGCACCTCCCGATCTGTAAATTATAGTACAGTCCTTCCAATTAAGACTGTATCCTTCTCCCACCGCGCCCGTCAAATTTCCTACCGACCCACAGTAAATTACAACAATTTAATTGAAATTAGACCGACGCATACTGCCATTAACATTAAAAAAAATTCTGGCAGTATTGCACGCCTCGCTGTGGGCTTCATCAATATAAGATCGTTGTCAACAAAAGCGCTGTTGATCAATGATTTGATTACTGAACATAATTTAGATATGATGGGTCTCTGTGAAACCTGGCTAAAGCCAAATGAGTCTCTGCCTCTAATTGAAGCCTCTCCTCCAAACTTTCTTAGTTCTCAGGTTGCCCGGGAGATGAAAAAAGGAGGGGGTGTTGCCCTGATATTTAACCCTATCCTTAGTCTTACTCCCAACACGAGCAACAAATTTACATCCTTTGAAGTCCTGACTTTGCACCATACAGCTACGAATCTCCCGTCATTCTACCTAGCAGTACTTTACCGCCCACCCGGGCCCTATTCGCTCTTCTTAGAAGAGTTCTCCAATTTCATTTCAGACTTAGTGACCCGAGCTGATAACATTCTCATTATCGGTGATTTTAACATTCATCTGAATAATCCCACCGACCCCCTCAGTAAGGCCTTCCTAGATCTTATTGATACTTGCGGCCTCACTCAATTTGTTAATGAACCAACCCACCAGATGCTATTTGGTGGAACCTCTTTGAATAAAGAATTGCTCCAAGGCCCTGATTTAACAAATACGCTGCTTGGCGTATTGCTTCGCTTTCGTCAAGGCCCTGTTGCATTCATCGCTGACATAGAAGGGATCACCAGTACACTCTCTACTGGTGGTGCCGTCGCACCCCTGAAAAGTTCCCTTGGTGTTTCCCAAACTGAATCTCTTTTCTCACAGTTTGAGTTAGTTTCCTTAGACTCTCTCACCAAGCTAACTCTGTCTTCAAAACCCACGACCTGCATGCTAGACCCTCTGCCTGCTAAACTGCTTAAAGAAGTTTTTCCTATCCTAGGACCCTCCATTCTTTATATGATCAATCAGTCGCTCTCCACTGGCACTGTGCCCTCTGCCTTTAAAGCGGCCGTGATCAAGCCACTACTGAAAAAACCGAACCTTGACCCCGCAGTACTCCAGAACTATAGACCAATCTCAAATCTGCCGTTCCTCTCCAAATTGCTTGAACGAACAGTAGCGAGTCAACTTACAGACTTTCTGTCAAAAAATAACCTACTTGATCCCTTCCAATCGGGTTTTAGATCCTTTCACTCGACCGAAACTGCACTTACGCGAGTGATAAATGACCTTCTGTTAGCTATAGACTCCAACTCAACCTCAGCACTATTGCTACTTGACTTGAGCGCAGCCTTTGACACAATTGATCATACGATACTCTTGAACCGCCTTGAACATTATATTGGTATCCGGGGATCAGCCCTTTCTTGGTTTAGGTCTTACCTACTTGATAGATCACATCGCGTCTTTTACAACAACATGACCTCAGAGTGTTGCAATATGGACTTTGGTGTCCCGCAAGGCTCTGTCCTAGGACCACTGCTATTCTCTATCTATATGCTACCACTTGGTGGCATCATTCGCAAATTTGGAATTAACTTCCATTGCTACGCCGATGACACCCAAATTTACATACCAGTCAAACCAACCGATAACACCCAATTCCAAAAACTAGAGGCCTGCCTATCAGAGGTAAAATATTGGATGTCCCTAAACTTCCTACTTCTTAATGGCAGCAAAACTGAGATGCTGATTGTGGGACCAGCTAGACATAGACACTTATTTGAGAATACTACTCTCAACTTTGATAGTTGTGTAATCTCCCAGAGCCCAACATGTTAAAAATCTTGGGGTAAAATTCGACCCTACCCTCTCATTCGAGTTGCACATTAAGGAGATCACTAAAACAGCGTTTTATCATCTTCGTAATATTGCCAAAATTCGACCCATGCTAACAGAGGCAGACGCAGAAATTTTACTACATCCCTTCGTATCATCCAGAATCGATTATTGCAATGCCCTTTTTTCAGGCTTACCTACTGGGCGAATGTATTGTTCCAAGTAGTATAGCCTTTGTTGCATGTTGTCCATTTTGGTTTCAATGGTTTGCTCAAAAGATTTAATGAAATATCTGAACTGAAGTGGATTACCATGAAAGACAGAGATTTCTCTTTGTGGAAGTTGAGACATTGCATATTGCTTTACCAGCAGTTCTGTAATTTCATTTTGCCTTTTCATAACATCAGTGAGAGAATCGTTATTGTCTGAACAAGGGATATCTTTTGTTTTGGTTTGAGTTGAGACTGGGCTTTGCGTCTCTGATTTAACCTGAGATGGTACAGGTTTGGGTTTATTTGAGCCATTTTGGGCAGGGTATATTCTTTGCTTTGTTTGAATCCTTTTTGCGGTCGTTGGAACAATATATTCGGTTGATGTTCTGGTAGTTAGAGTTGCGAGACTATCGGCTTTCGTGCGGGACTCTGTGAGGGCTTTTATTTTGCTTCGGCTTCAGCTATTTTAGTCTGCATTTTAAGTTTTTCTTTCTTTTCTCTTATTCGCATTTCTTCCATGTCTAACTCAAGTTGCTCGTCCAGTGATTCTGTTTGCGCCACTAACACAGCGCGTTGTACTCGAGCCTCGGACAGAGCGCTAGATGCTTTGCTGCCCCGACTGGAGGTTTTACTTAAAGCCTTTCTTGCGGCCTGTGAAACGCTGTCATGTGGTGATAAGGATTCAGCAACAGCAGCAGCACCTTGCAAACTATCATCCACTTGCCCATGTTTACTGCCCACCTCATCAGCTTTAAGCCAATATTCAATACCGTCAAGAAACTCTTTGTAATGTAACAGTTTGGGTTCATACCAGTCATTGTGATCGTGTTCCTTTTCCTCGTCAGGCAATAAAGATTGAACAGTCACTTGTAACTCCATAAACTCAGACAAGTATTGATTAAAAACATGAACCTGTTGTTTTACCCCTTCATCTGGGTCACCAGCCTCGATAAGAGCATTTATTTCATTACGCTTTCGCGTGAGGACACCCAACTTTCCTCTACGCGATGAGATTAACTTAAACAGGTGCTTTTCCTTCCTAACCACCGTCTCATCATCGTCTACTTCTTGTTCCTGCATTTTTACTCTTGTATTCTTGCCAGAAAGCACTCAACATTTATTAACCTTCAAACTTCGTCCATTCATTCCGCGCAGCGGTCCAAACATCTCCAGGACGCAGCGGCCCTTATGGTGAGTCATAGTCAACACCGTATTACTCACGGTTCACCACGACTGATCTTCCAAACTTAAAGTTCCTCCTTTCCAGAAGTCCAAGGCTCCAAACTCCATAATCCATCCAATATTTTGACTTTTATGTTGCGACCATTTGTTCCTTGCCGTGGAAAACGTAGATGTCTGGCTGGATTAACGCACACTTCCTCCTCCCGGTATCGTTGAAAAAAGAAAATTTATTTTGTCCATTTACAGCAACAAAAGATGAATGAAAAGTGGTTGTAAATTAGTCCTTATAATTAAACTTAACGAAAACCTGGTTACATAATACATTAATGAGGATGAGCGTGGTCAAAATATTGTTTGTAACCAAACTACCCATTTTCCGTCGGCCCTCCCTTAATTCACCTTTGCCCTCTATATATAGCCTTTGCCCTCTTACGTCACCTCACACATGGCATCAAAAACAACATTAGGCACATGAAACATAAATATAATTCAAAAGCATTAAATTATAAATCCTCCAAGGCCATACTTGAAAACCTAAATCTTAATTAGCATATACAACTGCAATGAAAGTATAGGAATGAAAATGGCTATAACAGGCATATTAACGCTCTTAAAGCTAAAAAGGCTGCTTTAGCCAACCTGCTGGGCCTTACAGCACAGGGAGCTCTGGTCCGCTCACGCTTCATGAATGCGACCCAGATGGATGCCCCCTCGCAGTTCTTCTTCAGTTTGGAGCGAAAGAATGGTCAGAAAAAGATCATGCACTCTCTACGGTCTGAAAACGGGTCTATGCTGACTGACACTCCTGAGATCCGGAGATATGCCACTGCCTTCTATAAAGAACTCTATAAGAGAGAATTTGTTGAGGATGAGGAGCTGGCTGAATCCTTTTATGATGGTCTCCCTCAGGTGCATGCTGACATTAATGCAGTACTGGATGCAAAACTGTCACTGGATGAATTGTATGCTGCTCTTATGAGCCTGGGCAATGGAAAGGCACCTGGCATTGACGGGCTGCCTGTCGAGTTTTACAAGTCGATGTGGTCGGTGGTCGGTGAGGATCTGTTGGAGGTGCTTTGTGACAGTCTGAGACATGGACACTTGCCGCTGAGCTGCAGGAGGGCAGTGATCACTTTGCTGCCTAAAAAGGGTGATCTGCAGGATGTGAAGAACTGGAGACCGGTGTCTTTGCTGTGTGGGGATTATAAAATCCTCTCCAAGGTTCTCGCATCAAGACTGAGAGAAGTGATGCGCGAGGTCATTCATTCTGATCAGAGTTACTGTGTTCCCGGCAGGTTAATAAGTGATAATATCACTTTGATTCGGCATGTTTTGGACGTCTCTGGCTCATTGGGGATTGATACTGGTCTTATTTCCATAGACCAGGAAAAGGCTTTTGACCGGGTTGAACATCAGTATATGTGGTGTACTTTTAAAGCTTTTGGTTTCAGCCCGTGTTTCATAGCCAAGGTCCAGGTACTGTACCGTGATATTGCGAGTATACTAAAGATTAATGGTGGCTTGGCGGCTCCTTTTGATGTACAGAGGGGGGTCCGGCAGGGCTGTTCCCTATCCGGTATGTTGTATTCTCTTGCTATTGAGCCTTTGCTCCACAAACTCAGGAAAGAACTCTCAGGTGTTTATTTTCCAGGTTGTACCTCAGCTATCAAACTTTCAGCGTACGCAGATGATGTTATGGTTATAGTTAACAGACAAAGAGACATTGACATTTTGGAGGGGAATGTTGGTCTTTTCAACAAACTTTCTTCTGCTAGGGTGAATTGGAAAAAAGTGAAGCTGTAATGGTGGGCAGAAAGGTAGAGAAATTGGTTCTACCAGGGGGGTTAACTTGGAAAACAGGAGGGGTAAAGTATTTGGGAGTGTTTCTTGGTGAAGAATCTGTGTTAGAAAAGAACTGGGAAAACACTGTAGAAAAAGTAGAAGGCAGGCTCAAGAAGTGGAAATGGATCTTGCCAAGCATGTCCTATAGAGGGAGGGCGCTTATCATTAACAATCTGGTGTCCTCTTCTTTGTGGCATAGACTAATTTGTGTGGATCCCCTTTCAAATTTGTTTTCACGGTTTCAATCTGTTGTTGTTGATTTCTTTTGGGATAAACTGCATTGGATTCCACAGGCTGTTCTTTTCCTTCCTAAGGAGGAAGGAGGACAGGGACTTATTCACTTGGCCAGCAGGGGCGCTGCTTTCCGCCTTCAATTCGTCCAGAGACTGTTGTATGGCCCTAAAGACTTGGCGTGGAGGCCTCTTGCACACATAATTCTGCAGCGGTTTTGTGGTCTGGGACTCCACAATTCACTGTTTCTGATGGACTTACAGACTTTGAAGCTTCAGACTCTGCCGTTGTTCTACCTGTGGTGTGTTTACTGTGTGGGAAAAAATTGGCAAAGGAGAGAATAGTCAGAAAAGGCTGTTCTTTATACTGGCTGTTGCGGGAGCCGGTCGTGCACGGTGAACGCCTGGACACCCCCTGCTGGGCAGGCTCAGCAGTTGCACAAGCGTTCTGCAGAGCGGGGGTTCTCACCCTTGGTTCTGTGGTGGACTTTGCTGGACCTGAACTGGACAATGCGGCAGTTTTGGCAGCTCACCTTGGTGTGAGATCTGTGAGGACTATCGGCAAGCTGCTCGAACACTGGAAACACTGTCTTAATGTACTTGAATGTCTCTTGTTGAGAAATTATTGTGTTGACCTGATTGTGCGTGATGCAGATGATCCTTTTCCTTCTGTAGGCATTGTTTCTGATTTCGATATCTGTGCTACTGCTCGTTCTCTTTCAGATAAGGAAGATTTTTCTGGTTTAAATTTGGAAGAGGCAAAAGGTAAGGAGCTGTACAAAATGATGGTTAAATGCCTGAATAAGAGTAAACTTGACAGTCGTACTGATATACCTTGGAGGGAGCATCTGAAGCTGGGAGCAGATGTCAGACCTGAGTGGAGGGGTTTAGACAAGCCACCTTTAACAAAGAGGGTAGCTGACTTGCAGTGGAGAGTGTTGCATGGGATAGTGGCAGTTAATGCTTTTGTCTCCATCATCACTCCAGGTGTAAGTGATAGATGTCCTTTTTGTCCTTGTAAAGAGACTGTTTTCCACTGTTATCTTGAATGTGAGCGTTTGGAACCTCTGTTTTGGATGCTGGAAGAGATGTTCAGTAAGGCTGGGGGGGTCTTTTCAAAAAAGATGTTCATTCTTGGTTTCAGGCACGTTTCAAATGTCAACTTTTGAATTTCATTTTGGGTCAAGCGAAGATGTCTGTGTATGTGAGCAGGAAGAGGATGGTTGATGATGCTGTTGGTATTGATGTATCTCTACTGTTTACAAGGATGGTGAAAGCCAGAATTAGGATTGATTTTAATTATTATAATGAAATGAAAGATATAGATCAGTTCAGTTTGATCTGGTCTTATGGTGATGTGCTGTGTTCTGTTGTGGAGGACCAACTTGTTTTTTCTGTGCAACTAATGTGATGTAATGTAATTTATTTTATGTGTATTTATGTATTTATTTGATTGATGAGAATGTTTTTGTCAATGGTTTAGACCGATAAAATAAAGTATTGGTAAAAGTCAAAAGTCTGTGTCTGTCTCTCTCTCTCTCTCTCTGCACTGCATGCTGGGAGCCTGAGTGAGTGTGTGAGTGGCTGTGTGGAGCGTTTTGGAGTGTTTGGGATGAATGGGGAAAGTTTTGTGACACCTTGATCTTTTTCTTTTTTCTTCTCTGCATATTCCTTGGTGACAGGTAAGAGAGGTTTAATTTATTGATTTGTGGTTATCGTTGTAAGGAGCAAACTAGTGGTGTTTGTACCGTGAACCATGGCGTCCCTCCCCGAGGGGGGTTCGCCGGCCATGTCTATCAGGCATGGGCTCAGAGTAGTGGCTGACGCTCAGTACACGGTGGAGCAGGTGCTCCTGGCTCTGGGAGAGCAGATCGGACACGGAAACATCACGTACGGCTCTCAGATGAGCAAAGCCGTGGTGGCTTTTGTTCGGGAGGAGCGTTTGGTTCACCTGTTGGTTGAAAAAGGCCTGGTGCTGGATGATCAGTATATCGCTGTGTCGCCGCTGTTTGTGCCATCTACACGTGTCACCGTGTCAGGTGTGCCTCCTTTCATCCCGAATGAGCTGCTTGAAAAAGAGCTGACGCGGTTTGGAAAGCTCGCTAGTGGTTTCAGATCAGTTCCTCTGCGGTGTAAAGACGCCAGACTGCAGCACGTTCAGTCCCTGCGGAGGCAGGCTTTCATGTATTTGAATAATCAGTCGCAAACTCTGGAGGTGTCCTTTAAAGTGAAGTTTGAGAACGGGTTTTACACTGTGTATGCAAGTGCTGGCAGCATGAAATGTTTCGAGTGTGGTGATGTCGGCCACAAACGTTCATCCTGCCCGCACAGGGAGCAGGCAGTAGCTCAGGTGCGCAGCAACCTGAAGGAGAGGCTGGCAGCGGTACCCCGCACATGAAGCAGCCGGCAGCAGGTGACACCGTAACCGGTGACCCGCAGCCCGCTGCGCAGGAAAATTAAGTGAATGAGCGAGATATCCGTAGTGTTAATAAAAGTGATATGAATGAGACTGAGGCGCAGCCTGGGTGCAGCCACAATAGACAGGAAGAAACAGCTGAGGCTGGGGAGCAGTAGAAATATTGAGAATGAAGATGATGAACTGTGTGAAGACGACAGCCTGTCACAAGTTTCTGAAACTGTGT
>JAXDDW010000446.1:0-17067 GCA_034670385.1 Hoplostethus mediterraneus | reverse complement strand
GCGCGGTGAACGCCGTCCAGCGGAGACTGAAGTGGCGGCTGCGGAGGACACGTGAAGGCCGGGTGAAGGTGCGCCGCAACGAGTGGCTCCATCGGAGGCATGCGGAGCAGACCCAGGCTCTCCATCGCCTCGCAGTCGAGGGAGGAGGCTCCGGGAGTCGGGCTCCTGCTGCTGTAAGGGCGGTCTCTCCATGAGCGCGCGACCTCATCTAGCAGCTCTGGGAAGACGGGGAGAAATTGCTTCGCCGCACTCTTGGCCAAGGGCAATGTCTTCCCTTCGTAGCGGGATCTGGTGGTCTCGGCTACGACAGCGGGCCAGGGGATGCCCAGTCGGGCAGCAGCGCGTTTGCACACGTCGAGCATGTCCGAGCTGGGGAGGGGAGAAGCTGGTGTGCTACTCTCACCTCCATCCCGAGAGGCGACGGAGGCCGCGGGCTGTGCAGCCCGGGCCGGAGTGATGAAAATGTCGTCCTCCTCTTCATCCTCTGATATGAGGAGTTCCGAGGCGACATCTCCATCGTCCCCATAGTCCAGTTCCAGGACGTCTTCCTCCGGCGGGGGATCCGCGGCTAGCTCGAGCTGGGAGCCCCAGCTGGCGCTAGCCTCCGGTATCGCCACCGCAGCGACCCCTATCTCCTCACCGCCTTCGGCAGCGCCGTCGGGAGGGAGAAAAGGGTCAAGTCCAGACAAGCTAGCTTGGCGGGCTAGCCGTCTGCGGAGACTCTTAACCGTGAACACCGCACAGTGTTGACACGAACCGGGGACGTCGATAGCTAGCCGGGCGTGTTGCAGCCCCAGGCAGCACGAGCAGACCTGGTGTGGATCCTTGCTCGCTATCTTATTCCCACAGCGACAGGGACGGGCCCCGAAGTCTCCGTGTCCTCTGGTGTGAGGGGTTCTAGCCTCCATTCCTCGCGAGCTGGTGTGCAGGCAGGGAGTCGAGGCAGTTAGCTGGTGTGCTAACTGTGAAGGAAACCGAGAATTGGCTGGTGTGCCAATGCTCGATGCTCGAATAGCCGTGGTGAGGCGTCGAGGACAGTGTTAACCAGGCCGTGGTAGGGCGGGGAAAGCACTGAATTCGATCTGGTGTGACCGACGAAGCGTAAAAATGTCCAAAGCTAGTAGCGCCCGGCGACAGAAGCTAAATAAGATCTGCCTGTGGACAGTTGAGCTAGCCAGCCCTGGACGCGAGATATGCTCCGAGTGAGAAGAGGTGTTTGAATGAGGTGGTGCCGTCCGCATGAACTACTTAAGGTAGGTGGGACTACCTGTGGCGGACGGACACGTTTCACCAGCCAATCAGGATTGGCGTAATGAGATTAATGCTTCTGAGGGCTGCAGCGAGGCGTGCATCCCATAGTGAGACATCGAACGAAATATTATGAAAGAGAACTACTAGTCACAAATCGTAAGTGCATTTCATTCCTAAAGCATCTAAGAGCAGAACTAGTGCTGAGGTAAAAGTGCAATAAGTTATCTACCTACTTTTATTGAACAAATAAAATAAACAAGTGCTAAGACAAATAAGTGAAACATACTTTATACTATCAATAGGGTTGTCAATGCTCCACTGCCTAGTGTTGCTGAACGTGAGACGTTTCCAACCTTAATAATGCCTCCTAAGCATGACTTTTATTACCTTGCATTTATTTGCCTTGTTTTATTTCCTTGTCTTTTATTGCTCTTATCTATATTTTAGGTGTTGTTTTTATTGTGTGTACAGCATTTGTAACATTTGGTTTTGAGAGGTGCTTTATAAATAATTGAGTATTTATTATTATCATTATTATTAGTAGTATGTGTGTCTCCTCAGGTGACATCCGTAACGACCTCTACCTGACCCTGGAGCGAGGAGACTTTGAGAGGGGAGGGAAGAGCGTTCAGAAAAACATTGAGGTCACCGTCTACGTGCTGTACGCCGACGGAGAGATACTCAAGGTAGGTGGGCGGTTCTGACGGTTCTCAGGTCAAAGACGCCGTACTACTGCAATACTGCAATACTGGTGTTCAACGCAGTCCAGGAGTTGTATTGTGATTTACTATTTTGGTGTACTTTCCACAAACTGTTAGTGATTTCTTACGTTTCCCAGAATGCAGCCCTTACTCTGAACAGGTCTTGTGTCTGCATTGCATTGTGGTCTATCTCGGTACTGCATTGCATTGTGGTCTATCTTGGCAGTGCCGGCTCTGGCCTCCGGGGCCCCTAAGCAAAACATTGTTTTGCCCCCCGCCCCCTCGGTCTAGGATGAATCACAATCCACAAAGGCAGTAGCTTACAAATAAAGACAGCTCTCTTATAACATTTCAAATGTATTTAACAACAATAGGGAATTACAATTGTAACACAAATAGGTATGATACAAACAACAAATACATAGAAATACAGCATAGGAAATACAGCAAATAGAGCAGTAGTGCAAAATATTGAAAAACTAAAGTTCTACTGCAAAAAGATGGAAGTGTGCAACAGTTTTTCAAGATTAAACATTCAACAATACACCAGAACAATCTGGGCCCAGAAATGTAAGGTGCCGTCAATAGCAGCTTTTAGAAGTGTTTTAGGGATGTTTCCTTTAAAACAAGACTAGATTGAATAATTGTACTTTCAGGAAAATATGTCAGTTGTAGCACCAAGGATGTAATCCATTAGTGGAAACAACAAACAGCAGCATAGGTCAGAAATGTACATCCTACATCCAGCATCATGGGGTAAAGGCTGAGAAGATACCTGAATAAAGTTTGACTTGGCACCTCTATTATATATAAATCTAGCTTGTAGCACTTGTGAGAACCACATGAGGCCCCATAACACCAATATGAAGGACAACAGTTATGACTGGATAATACAATTTCATGTTCTGCCGGGGAAGTAGGTAGTGGTCACAGTGCATTTGTTAAAGACCATGGTGTAACAAACAAATCAAAAAACACTCAAGACAAGATGAAACCTAAAAAACAACAAAAAATCCCTTCAGCAAAAATAAGTCATCCGTGCAAAAGCATGAACTGAAAATATAGTCCCTTCCTATTTGTTCATTTTTCCCCAGATGTTATTAACACAACATAGAATTTATAATAATAATAATAATAGAAATCAATTAAACAGAGGCTTAGTCGGGACGGTAGGCTTCTCCTATGCAAGTTTTCAATGATTGTTCGGTGCTTCCAAATGTAGATCAGCTAAAACAATAGCGGCCAAACCTAGGCTACTTTTCTTGATTGATAGTTGTTTATGATTTCTATAAATATTATTTTGTATGTATATAGTACCTGTAAACTTCAAAACCATTAATTCAGTCATTCATTCAATTAATACAGTCCCCCACAATTATTGTAACCTTGGTAAAGATGAGCCAACACAATGTTCTGAAGATTCATACCATTATCATTTTCCTCAGATGCAACTTTAAAAAAAAACAAACACTGATGGATCTGAGGGAGCCAATCAGCTACAGGTACTCCTCCAGTTAGCCAACCAGTAACAGCCACCTTAACCTGGCGCAACCACAGTCTCACATGGTACACACAGTGCAGGAGTAAAAAAGGAAACTTAAAATAACCATATATTACTTGCAACGATAAATATGACCAAGGAGATAGGTCACAAATACTTCTATACACACACACACACACACAGTAAGAAAAACATTACATCCATATTAAAGCTTGATTGTAGCCTACAAGATTTTACTGGAATTCAGAGAATCCTGAAATACTTGAGTTGCCATTTGCTTATAAAGACTTGTGACCTGACTTGAGACTTAAAAATACTTCTGGTTCATTCTGGCATAAAGATAAGATGCATAAATGGTTGCATACGATCTCCACAGACAAACATTGGCAGTAGAATAGATTGAAGAGCTCAGTGACTTTCAACCAGGAGACTGTTTGGGTCCCGGAGTTCCAATGACATTCTAGACCAGTGATTCTCACCAGTTGGACCCGTTTTCAGTGGGTCTTTGCCTGGGCAAAAAAATGTGTTAAGAAAAAAAATCCTGTGCTTTTATTTTGAAGGGGATTTTTTATGCAGCGGAGTGCCGTCTATTCACACTCCTTAACAGTAGGAGGCGATAATGCCCTGTAATGCTAATTGACACCCGCCATTTCACAGTATAGAGAAGAAGACCCGCAAAGTTAGTTTTCATATGTAGCGACTACATGAGATATGGATTTTCTTACATTGAGAACAAAGGAGGACAAAAACCTCGGTGTGTTTTGTGCAGCGACACACACACTGCTTAATTTTCTTCAAAGCACAATGTTTTTCAGTATTTACCTACTGATAAGGTAATCAGAAGAAAAGTTAATTTTGTATACTTGAATCTTTTTGAATTGCACTTTTTGTTTAATTTATTTTGAGTTTGTGGATGAAGAACTGCTACTGAAGAAACTGAATTTTTTCCAGAGTGCAATGTTGGTTGTCATAGATTGAGTGATTCTGTACTATCTCAGGTTCAAACTGCACCATCTTTTCATTAAATACATTTGAGAAGTTGAAAATTTTCCTCGATTTGGGTCGCGGCTTGTCATTAAGGGGTGATGGTGGGTCCCGAAGCCAGACCAGTTGAGAACCATTGTTCTAGACGATTCTGTGCTTCCAACTTTGTGGCACCAGTTTGTGGAGTGGTGTGGAAGAACTTGACTGGCCTGCACAGAGTCCTGACCTCAACCCCATTCAACACCTTGGATGAACTGGAACGCCGGCTGGGTGCCAGGCCTCATCGCTCAGAATCAGTACTTCCCTCACTAATGCCATCGGGTGTAAGTGGCTCCTTTGGACTGTTTGTGCTGCAGGTGGAACACGTATCTGTGAGAGCGAAAAGGAAAAAGGAAACTTTCACAATTCATGTTACAGTTCACGCTACACAATCGTGTATAACCGTATATGGCAATTTAAGTTTCCACGACTGATAATCAATACATAGTACTGTCTATTCAGGCCCTTCTGTTAACGGTCCTTCATTCACTGCAACCAATCACAGCCGTCAAGTGCAAGACAACTTATTCGTCTCCTCCATCCACCAGTCCAACATCTGAAGTAGTAAATAGCCAAAACTGAATAATTGGTATTTAATTTAAATGTATTTATTGGTATTTCAGGAGTCCAAACGTTCGGTAATAATACATAAACCCAAACTGACTGGTCATGTTTGTCAAATCCACTCTCTCCCCTTTCTTGTCTACACTGACACCACGGGTAAAACAGTGAATGACATTCAGAGCTATGAACACGCTTTCATCATGTTATCACGTTCGTAGAATCAAAACTCTGCTACCTTGTTATTTTTTCAGTCAATCAGTGGGACCTACAGGCCTCACAGATACAAGTGGTCTCCGTGGGTTTTGTATTAGATGTACAAACATATTTGAGATATTTACAAAGCATCAGTTATGTTTCTGTCAATCCATTATGGAGGATTTATGTTGATACCAATCGTTGTTTAAACCTACCTCTCTTCTGGTAGCTTCTGGTCATCATCAACATCATAGTGAGAAGCATAGTGAGAAAAGCAAATCCAACTCCAAGCACAATAGATCTTCCAAGACAAAACGTGTCATCGTAGAACATTTTCTCTGAAACACATTACACACAGCACATTGGTCATCGCCTCAACACAAAGAGAACACTGCAAGTTGTCCATGCACCTCAAATCAAGTACAAGACAAGAAGACCCTGAATTACTTGTTCATCAACACCACTGAGAGGATTCTCACCAGGGACGTAGATCTCGTCATGAGTTATGTGTCCGATGGCCTTCTGCTTCACGATGCAGCGGTAGCGGTTCGTTTTGGTCTTGGTCACGGTAGCGCTGAGGTCAATGTTGTAGCGGCCTTCTCCATCTTCGGAGATCTGTGGCTCTGCAGCAGGAAGGTCGTTTCCATTGTCATCCTGCCACTCCACCTCAGGCTCTGGATAGGCCCCTCGAACCGAACAGTTCAGCAGCACCCTGTCCCCGACGGCATCGACTATCTTGGTGCGTGGTTGGGGAGCTGCACCTGTGTATGCAGTATAAACAATAGCTTACAAAAGGACAGTAGCAGCACTGGAAAAGGAATGTGCAAAAAAGTGTGTTGACAGAGGCCTAACGACATTTTGAAATATAAAAAATAGGCAACAGCTTGCATTGTTAACCAATTAGCACGCCTTTAATACAACCTATTACCCTTCCAGATAGCGTGTCCATTGTGTGCCAGCGTCTCAGACAGGAGAATCCAGCAGCAAACAGATTATACATTTAGAATTGTGGAATGCTGCAAATTGCCTTACAATTATCCAAATAGAGCAGCTGTTGAAAATACACATTTATGTATTGATAATCACAAAGTTGTGCAGATTCCTGTGGACCGGCTTATGCTTATGATATCATATAGCTTATGATTTGTTGAATTGGCCAGAATGCTTTGGTAAGCTATAAACTACACAGTGTGTGTCAGTAAATTTGGGCTGTGGTTAACAGTCTTAACTCTGGCAATTGGAGTGGGTGATTTGTCCATAGTCATCAGTGGGAATGAGGGCAGGCTGACCTTTGTTTTCAAGCACATCTTCACATATACAGTGGTGGCCAAAATTATTAGAACACCTGACAGATCTGAAAATATTGACCTTTTCTTGCCTCCAAAACATGATTTCATTTCATAATGTTCATGAAACATGTAGATGGTTGCTCTGAGAGCACAACAAATATCAGATGAAGTGAGTCCTACTGTTTTTATCCACTTTTAACTTTAATATTTGGTATGTCCACCTTTTGCAGCAATTCAAAAGAATCACACAGCTGTGTCCTAAGACTCTTGATCACCATCAATTTAACCACCATCACACCTGACAATGATTACACAAGTAATTTGGCTTCTTCTGTGAAGGAACATGATTGTGTGACATTGACAGTGAAATAGGCCTAGCTTGTTTTTTGTAAGGAAAATGAGGTAAATCTCCTTATGATGCTCTATTCTGGTTTATAGAGAATAATGATGACTTTGTATATATTTCATTCGTTTTATGGGTATTTGAATGGCCAATTGAACAAAAACAACTGAAACCTCTTAAATGTATGTCAAGTGTTCTAATAATTTTGGCCACCACTGTAGTTAAAGGAGTGTTGTTTCTAAGGAACTGCCCCCCAGCTATTCCAACAGCAGTGAGTGAAGTGTAGGAAAACCACTTTTCCATATTTGCTGTCATGCAGGACCCTCGCCAGGCTAAAGGTAGGATCATCTTTTTCAGTTAATATTGCTTGCATATCACCTACATGTTTCTTCAAGACATGACATCGAATTATCAGATGATGAGAGCTACAGCAAGTGTAGAGCCATCATTGAAATCAGTGAAAAGATTACAACTGTGGTATGGACTCACCCCTGATTTGACCTGACTTGTCTTTTAGGGTAGAGCGGTGTGGGTCGCGGTCTAGAAGGCAAATCAGAACAGTAATATTTAGTGTGCTAGTATGATATCATAAACTTGTTTTTGACAGACGTGAGTCATTGGGGACCTGGGGTCTGCCGTTACATCAATAGAATATGTCTTTTACATCATCAGATTCTGTCTGAGGGGCTCCAATCTGAGACGATTTGATACAGAACTGGGTTAGGGTTACACCAGTTACTATAGGTGGACATAGATAACCGAATCTCTCACTAACCTATCTTCAAATGAAACAATGGTCAAATTAAACTACTCCTCATTTTGCTGAGGCCCCTCAAGGACCCCTGGGGGTCTGCAGACTCCACCTTGGGGACCCTTGATCTTTGCAGCAGCTTTCAATATCAACACACAGTGACGGGAGGGGGGGAAGAGCATGCAGCAGAGAGCACAGCAGCTGCTAACAGTGGCAGCAATTTCATCATGGCTGAGTTATGCTTCTGCGTAGCTACACAGAGAAGGGCTTTATGGGTAAGCGTAGCCGTCAGATGCTTGCAGACGGGTCGACGCGCACACCTCCCAAATCTCAACAACGCGCCGCCGCGGTCGAGTGCATCAAACAAATAATGATTGTTTGCGCGGGGGAGTCTAGCCGGTAGCGTCGGGGGTTTGGCCAACACCCAAAACAAACCAAAAATAAATAAATCGAGCCACTACAACGTCACGATCACGTCTCTTTTACCCACACTGCCCCCATACTGCCCCTTGTACGCGTTAATGATACGTGCAGGTATGTTGGCAAACACCCACCCACGCGAGCAACACCTGCGCATGTCTCCAGACTCGCAGAAGCATAAATCAGGCTTTAGTCACCTGGCTGGGGAGCAGGAAGCAGGAAGCAAACAGCGACATGGGGAACCTTCCAGGCAAGCAGCAGGACGTTTGACTGTCACTTATATATGAGCTAAACTGAGAGAAACAGAGACGTAAAGGTCACGACCTCCTCCCTAACAGCTGTATACTACTAACCCTGTATGGCTGTGATATGATTGATGCGTTTTCGTTGCTTTATAAGATTGCTGGTGTTGAAATTGGCAACACTAGTGCCGCCCCTCGAAACTAAAGCCTTGCATACTGTACTACCGGTGTGTCTGCTCGTCTCTCTCACTCTCTGGTTAGACACACAGACATCCCAATTATTTGGTGAGACATAATCCTAAATATGAATTATTATTAGTTTTGATGGTTTGTACAACAGAGTTTTACTACACATTCTGCATCTTACATCAACATCTTGACTTTTCTATGAATTATTATTATTATTATTATTATTATTTGTCAAATCTAAAACTGATATGTGATTATACACTATTAACAAAGGGGAGAAACCTAGCCTCAGACAGCTTGACCACAGAGCTTCGTGCACATTGAACTATCGACGTGCTCCATGAAACCACTCACCCACAATGAGCTCCACGTATGACATGGGTCTTTTGGGTATCAGACGTGGAAAATCACAGGAGTAAAATCCTGCGTCGGCCAACCTGGCGTCCTTCAGAAGCAGCGAGGCATTGCCCTGCTTCAGTTCTTCTGGAAAATACGAGATCCGTCCGTTGTATTGCACATCTTGACCTATGTGGCCGTTCAGGTAGGTTTTGCCGCTGTTGTACAGGAACACTTCCTTCCGACCGTCTCTTTTCCAGTCGAAAAGCTTCCCTGTGATGTCCTCTTGAGTTTTGAGGGAACAGGGTAAAATGACAGCGCCTCCTTCTAGGATGAAGACGGTGACGTTCTGCTGAGCCCCTAAAAGACAAACACATATTAGTTTCAACGACAACGGATTTGGGTCCCTGCACTCAAATGTTCAAACTTGCGGCAAGTTTGGTACACATCGGATGTTGGAAACAATATTGACAGAATTTAATCTGAATCCTAACCAGTGAACATGGCAGATTTGGATGCCATCAATTATCATTTTATTCAAAGATGTAATGATATTCCTATGAAATAAAGTTACTGGGATGCTTATCTAACCCGTTTCTACCTGTTTTATAAGGATCTGAGACGTGTGGTGTCCTGTTACAAATGGTAAAATCTGACTCATGATTTACCATGAAAGTAAAGCACATCAGAAAGTTGGGGGCCATGTAAAAACCTTTGTTTACAGAAGTTTGGAGAATTAACACATTTTTATGTGTCACCTGTTCAGGTGACACATAAAAAGCTTCAATATAGCAGAGCCATAAGAAGGTGCCAGAAGCCACCAAATTGACCTCTCAAGGCAAAATATCTTCATCCGCATCAGCATGATGTTTAACTGAGCTGTGTTGTGTGTGTAATCTCCCTGCATAGTGATAACATATGTCCACCCCAACAAACATTACTGGACACTGTGGAAAGGCAACACTACAACTCTCAAATAGCATGAATCCAAACACAGTTAAAAGCCCTTTAGCTGCCTCTGTGTAGCAGCTCTCATGGCTGTACGGGGCAATTATAGGATGATAGCTTGCTTGACCCGCAAGCTGAAGCTAAAGATGGCTAATTTAACTAGCTAACATTACTAGCTTACCTTGTCTATCAGCGCGTCCAGCCAAAGTTTGAAAACAAACCAACATCATTAGCAGGAGGCACACTCGTACCATCGCATTTGCCATCATTGTAGGACCTTATTCTCTAGATTCTGCGGCTGTGTTGTTGTTGTTAGCAATGAGCTAACGTTGCTAGCTAAGGTTATCGGCTACCTGCGGTGTTAGCGATACAACGATAGAACAACAGCAGCTGAATTCGCTCGCTGGGGTTCGTTCACTTCCCAAAATAGTGACGCTGTCAGACACAGCGCGCAGCTGGATGACTTGTTAAGCGACCGAAACCGGATATTGTTTTTTGGGGGGGGGGTTTATTGAAAAGGAATCATTTACAAAATGTCAAGGCATGTTAACAACAATAATGAACACCTCTCAGCAGGGCACATTTAAAGGTTAAAGAGAAAAAAAGAAATAAAGAAATAAAATAGAATAAAATAAAGAATAAAAGGTTACATAAAATAGAGATAATAATAAATTAAAAAAATAAATAAACAGGTAAACACTTAATGCATCATGTTCAAATACCCTTTAGGGGTCCATAAATATTTTTAGATCTTCATATGCTGCAAGGAGAGACCGTGCATGTTTTTTGTTTCAAGGCACTGAGGTGATTGTCCAAAAGAGTCTTTTTAAAAACATAAAAAAGTGGTTTTGTTTTTTTCCATTTGGATGTGTGGATGAAGAATTTTGCCAGGATAATCAGGTTGTTTACAATCAAATCACACTTGGTATCTTTCAAATTAAAACCAAACACAACATTTTCTCTTGTGAGAGGAGTAAGTTGGATTTTAGTTGATAGCCAGTCCTGCAGACCCTCCCAAAAAGTCCCGGAGTGTATGCAGTGGAAAAACAGATGATCAGTACTTTCAATTTCAGTTTCACAAAAAGCACAGTTGTTATGATCAATACCAAATCTCATTCTTAGCAGCTCATTGGATGGATAGATATTATTCATGATTTTGAAGTGAATTTCTTTTGTTTTGGGGCTTACAGGATAAGTAATATATTTGGTTCTCAATTTCTTAATGTCTGATTTAGAAAATAGTTGGATAATGGAGTTTCTGTTTGATTGTATTGGGAAAAGAATTTTGTTAAGGTGAGTACGCATGACTATGTTTGAACTATCCTTTGCCAGAAAGTAAAGGCCATTGAAATGAAGTGCAGGTAGATCTATCACACCTGAGTGTGTATCTATATTTTGGACTAACCTTCTAACTGCTTCAGGGATCGCTCTAATTACTTTATTAAATTGGGCTCTTGTGCAGGTTAAGTCATACCTTAAGCAAAAATCTGTGTAAGAGAGCCAATGTCCCTGGTCATTAATTAGATGAGTTATGGACCAGATATTTTTATCCATCCAATGTTGTAAGAAGAGAGACTTGCCATTGCTTCTGACATATCTGTTATTCCATATTGGGGTTTGATGAGGAGTAAAATTGTGTGTGAACATGAGTTTCCAGCATAATAAAACCTGTTTGTGAAATGAGGACAGTTTGGTTGGCAATTTTTCAACCTGAAAATCACATTTAAGGACAAACTCTATACCACCCATTTTTTTAAAAATACCTCTGGGGAGACAATACCAAATACAGTTTTTGTTCAGCAGGAAAGATTTTAGCCACTTTAATTGTAATACAGCATTTAAACACTCAAAATCAATAGCTTTCAAACCACCATCTTCATAATCTTGGACTATTTCTGACTTTTTAATGTA
Organism: Hoplostethus mediterraneus; assembly: GCA_034670385.1. Lineage (NCBI taxonomy): Eukaryota > Metazoa > Chordata > Actinopteri > Trachichthyiformes > Trachichthyidae > Hoplostethus > Hoplostethus mediterraneus. The sequence continues at coordinate 5,403 of JAXDDW010000446.1, read as the reverse complement.
ATGTACCCGATTTTTCCAAATAAAATTGAAGTTCAATTGGTTGATAGTTTTGATGAATTATTAAAGTTGTTACTGTATTATAATAATCTTCTAATAGTCTGGCTGTGCGTCTCCCCCCAGGACTGCATCAGTCTGGGTTCAGGTGAGCCCCACATGGCTGAACACCGCTCCTTTGTGCTCTACCACAACAACAGCCCTCGGTGGAGTGAGGTGGTCAAGCTGCCTATTCCCATCGACCGCTTCAGAGGCTCACACCTACGCTTCGAGTTCAGACACTGCTCCAGTGAGTACCCTGCTGTCGCTGGTAGTGCTGAAAGGATGTGACAGAATAAAGTTTCTACTTTCTGCTGTCAGAGGTCAAACACACGCCACGCCGCTACGCCAATGTCACTGCTCATTCTTCACGTCAGGCGATCAAACTCCAGTCTGAACGAAGTCTGTCTGCTGGTCTCTCCCTGTTGTTCTCTCTCTGTCTCTCTCTCTCTTCCTCTCTCTCTTCCTCTCTCTCTCTTCCTCTCTGAACACAGCCAAGGACAAAGGAGAGAAGAAGCTGTTTGGTTTTGCCTTCACTCCTCTGATGAGGGAGGATGGAACCACTCTCTCTGACGAGAGCCACGAACTCTACGTCTATAAGGTCATCAACTACTACTGTCTGACCACCTGTCTGTCTGTCTGTCTGTCTGTCTGTCTGTCTGTCTGTCTGTCTGCCTGTCTGTCTGCCTGTCTGTCTGTCTGTCTGCCTGTCTGTCTTCCTGTCTGGTCTGGACCTCCCTCCCTGTTTCAGATTAGGCTCGCAGAAAGACTTTGATCTTTTAAATCTCTTCTTTTCTTTTAACCGGTTTGTGTTGTATTCGGTTTGTATTCTTGCACCGTGTTTCTTTTACATTTCCTGGTTTTACATTTTTATACACCTTGACTTTATTCATTTTGCATATTGGGATTGTTATAGTTTTTTGGGATGTACTATTAAGTGGGAGTGTGTTATGACACAGAGAAAAAGCTGAAAAGGTAAAATAAAAAAAGTAATTTTTCATTTCAATGTGACTTGAATCTGTCTCTCCATCCCTCGGCCTCAGTGTGATGAGAACACCACCTTCAGTAACCACGCCTTGTACCTGGGCCTGCCCTGCTGCAAGGAGGACTTCAACAGCTGCCCCAGCATCCCCTCCAGCCTCATCTTCCAGCGCAGCACCAAGGAGATGCTCTGGATCTCCACACAGCTGTCCTCCACCAAGCTGACTCAGAACGGTAGCTAGCTATCTATCTATCTATCTATCTGTCTATCTGTCTGTCTGTCTGTCTGTCTGTCTATTATCTATCTATTATCTATCCATCTATCTTCCAGTGGACCTCCTGGCCCTGCTGAAGTGGAAGGCCCACCCAGACCGGGTCATGGATATCCTGGGTCGGCTTCGACACGTCAGCGGAGAGGAAATAGTCAAGGTGAGGTTTAGTGGAGACCAAATGTTTCCCTTCTGTAATCCAGATTTCCATTGAAGGATTCTCACCCAGGGATGATTCTCTTTGTTAATGCTGTAACAGATCAGATGTCAACAGACAAAACCGTCTTCACGGTTTACTCAGAGGAACTCAACGGAAAAGTAAACTGCTTGTGTTTGAGATGTTTCAGTCCATGAAGCTTCATCTCTATGAAGATTGATGGATCTGATAAATTGCATCATTTTAAGGTTTCTCACAGCTCAGTAGTGCCAAAGTGCCACTGAGCAACGGCAGCTAAACCCCATGTGACCTCACCGGCCACTTTATTAGGTACTCCTTGACCGTGGTGTGGTTGTTGGTTCAGCATCTCAGAACCAGCTGAACCCTCCTGGGGTTTTCACCACTACAGTCGCTATGGTGGAGGAACAGAAATACCTTGTTGATCAGAGGTCAGAGGTCAGAGGAGGATGGGCAGACTGGGTCAAGATGCTCCAGTAACATCTTTACAACAGTGGTGAGCAGAAGGGAGCTTGGTGGATCCATGATGGAGGATTCAGGCTGTCGGAGGCAGAAGAGAGAGGGGTACCTAATAAAGTGGCCGGTGGGTGTATCTGCACCAGCATGCTCTAAGGACCAGGAAGTGACTGGTAGTTTATATGATTGTGGTCGTATCTGACCTACTGACCCACACAGGAAGGTTTGTTCCATTTGAAAAACATCTGACTTTCAGTTCTGTTATTTTAAGACTTTTGCCAACCAGATAATCAATAATCACTCTGACAAACAAAACTGATCATTCTGCTCCGGGGTGGTCGCTCTCACAATAAACCGACCATATATATATATATATACACTGTGTTGAAACTGGGTAGGCTAGCAGACTGTCCCGTAACCAACAAGTCACAGGTTCAATCCCATCATCCGCCATGTATCCCTGAGCAAGACACTGAACTTCGACATGCTCACGTACTGCAAGTCACCCTGGATGAGAGCTAAATAACCCTGTGTGTGTGTGTGTGTGTGTGTGTGTGTGTGTGTGTGTGTGTGTGTGTGTGTGTGTGTGTGTGTGACAGTTTCTCCAAGACATCCTGGACACCTTGTTCTCCATCCTGGATGACAATACAGACAAATATGGACCGCTGGTGTTCCAGTCACTGGTGAGTGTGTGTGTAGTACTTTAAATATTCACAGTGCTCTAGTGTGTGTGTGTGTGTGTGTGTGTGAGAGAAAGAGTGAGAGTGAGCGAGTCATTTTAGTGTTTTCACAATTGCCCAGAAAACCTCTTTATCTGAGAGAGACAGAAACATGGACGTTAATTCATGTCTTGTTGTTGTTGCTATTTTGCACTTTGTAAATGTCTCTCTCTCTCTCTCTCTCTCTCTCTCTCTCTCTCTCTCTCTCTCTCTCTCTCTCTCTCTCTCTCCCTCCCTCAGGTGTTCATCATCAACCTACTCAGGGACAGTAAGTACTACCACTTCAGGCCGGTGATGGACACCTACATCCAGAAGCACTTTGCAGGGGCGCTGGCCTACAAGTGAGTGCTTCACCTGATCTCATTCACACTCTGACTGTATTCTGTGTCCCCGCTAGCTCACCTACAGTATACTGTAGGTGTACCTGTACTCTCATTCAAGGAGTGACTTTGTCCTGTAGGTGCTCAGAAACTCATTTAGCGTGTGACCAGAGCCCATACCAGTATGAACTGACAGCGATGTTGAAAAGACACACGTTTGTTTTTGGACTCACGTTTCTATTTATCTGGAACACATTTGGGTGATGAGCCTCTGAGTTGTGACTGAGCTGAGCTTAGCTGAAGCTCATCTGGCACATGTCCACATGTTAGAGGCCTACAGGTTGCAGGCCTATCCCCAAAACAGCTAGACTGCTCAGTGTCTGCAGGAGTCGGTAAGGAAGCATTTCATCTGTGCTTTGTGTGTCTGCTGTTTCCAGGGAGCTGATCCGCTGTCTGAAGTGGTACATGGACCGCTCTGCCGAGGTGGTCCGGCAGGACCACATCCAGGAGGCCATGAGGGTAACGGAAACAAACTGGCTTCTTCTTCTCGTGTCTTTTCAAAGGAAAGGGACGCCGGGCGGTCCCCTGGCTCCCGGCAGCACTGACAGCAGATCAGTACTCAGCTTGGTTTGTTGAAAACATTTCAACTGTGAGCAAAAGAGCAACAGCCTGAGCCACGGCCACCATTCCTCCAGCCATCTGTTGAACTAGTCTCGTCTAGTCTCGTCTAGTCTCGTCTAGTCTCGTCTAGTCTAGTCTAGTCTCGTCTAGTCTAGTCTAGTCTAGTCTCACACAGCTGGTGTCCAGCTCATCACGAGAGAAGAATCTATTAACAACATGAGAAATGAGCTGGGGCATAGGTTTGGTCCAAGAGGCATCCAGCGATGGGGTGAAGCTCCCAGGGGGCAGGAAGGAGACAGGAGGGGGGGTCAGGACGACTGGTGTGGTTTAGGAAGCTGAAAGGAAAGAAACATGGAAGCAGCTGAGGGGAAACAAATAGAGGGAGATGGTTAGTGATTGGTTTCTGGAGAGGGAGGAAGGGGAGGAAGGGGAGGAGAAAGGAGCGTGGGCTAGGGTGATTGGACGATGCAGAGCTGGGGGCGTGTCTCATCCTGCTGACAGGAGTATGAATGAAGGAGGAGGACGCCTTCCTGATTGAACCGATAAGCTTCATTTTATTTCCGTTTCACCTTTAAGTTGTAAATTGTAAATTGTCGACACATGATGCAGATCAGACGAGGACAGAAGGAACAGATGCAACAAGTTTTCTATCTCTGTTACATTTGGATTTCAGACACCACAACCACAACAGACTGCCAGCATGTCTTTGGTGATTTGTCTCCACAATATTTGTATCATGTTTAAATATTCTGGGTGACCTACTGACTCTGTCACACATAGGCAGCTATGTTAACGTCCAGAATCAACCCAAAAAAACAGGAGAAACGTAATAGATGGTAATAGATGGTAATAGATGGTAATAGATGGTAATAGATGGCCACATACAAAGATGGAGAGCTACAGTCAGGCATGTGGTGAGATTTAAGATAAAACAGGATGAACAAATTAAGAGTTTCTTTTCAAAATAAAATGTCCATAATTTGAAAAAGACTCACATCTACTCTTAAAATGACTGATAATTCTGGTACTCCTTAGGCCACTGGGTAAGAGACGAGATGCATCCCAGTTCGTTGAGGAAATTGTAAAGTATTTATTGTGTGACGAACTTCCAGTGAAGATGGATGTATCACAGTTTGGATCTGAAGTCTTCATCTGTCCCTGTGTCTGCAGAAAGTTCATGTATGAGTAAAAGAAGAGAATTGTTTATATACACATGAAATATTAAACTATCTCTCTCTCTCTCCCTCTCTCTCTCTCTCCCTCTCCCTCTCTCTCACCCGTTCACCTCCAGGCCCTGGAGTACCTGTTCAAGTTCATCGTCCAGTCTCGGATCCTGTACTCCCGGGCCACCTGCGGTATGGAGGAGGATCAGTTTCGCTCCAGCATCCAGGAACTCTTCCAGTCCATCCGCTTCGTCCTGAGCCTGGACAGCCGCAGCTCAGAGACCCTCATCTTCACACAGGTGAGGGTAGACACGCACACGCACACACACACACACACACACACACACACACACACACACCTGTCCATATTCACAAAGCATCGGATGTGGTTGTGCTCTTTTGCATCATCAGTTCCTCCTCGCTTGTAGATTCGATTTGTTTCCCATCTGCTTTTCTGACCGGTGACCCCGTTCTCTCCAGGTGCTCGTATTATTTTACCTTTTAGTTGCTGTAATCTGATCTTCTTTATTTACCCATACCCTTCCTTCCTTTCTTCCTTCCTTTCTTCCTTCCTTTCCCCTCTCGATCAATCTCTGCCTTCCTACATTCCTTTGCTCCATCCTTTGGGTCCCTGTCGTTCCTCCGGCCCCCCCCCCCCCCCCCCCC
>JAXDDW010000445.1:0-17170 GCA_034670385.1 Hoplostethus mediterraneus | reverse complement strand
TTTTATACTCTGCTTCACTTTATAACTTATATACTTATACTTGATTATTATTTTTATAGTATAACTGGTACTTATAACTTTTGTACTTTGTAACTCTGTACTTCTAGTATTGTACTTTATGAACATTGTACTTTTTCTATAACATTGTACTTTTTCTAACATTGTACTTTTTCTTATTATATTTCTTGTGTTTTTTAAATTATGTCTGTTTGTCTTAGCATTAGCGTTAGGTGTCGAAGAGACACAAGAATTTCATTGCACACTTTGCTTCTGTGAACTGTTGTGCACATGACAATAAAAAACCTTGAACCTTGAACCTTGAACCTTGAACTTTTTCTGTTGTTTCAACGAACTCTTTTTATTCTACAGTTCATCTGGAATACACTCTGCCACAACGGTCGATTCCAGGCACTCTATTATTCTCCATTTCCACTTGGGGGACATAAATAATAACTTATCAATAGGATATAACTTGTATCAATAGGATTTACTGGGAAGTACATGTGTGTATCATCAGCACAGCAATGGAAGAAATATTATATCTACAAATTAAATGACCAAAGAAGAATGTAGGTAGGAAAGAGGAGAGGACCCAGGATGGAACCTTGAGGTACTCCATAGTTCAGTTTTGCAGTAGAAAAGGTCTTAAACCACTTTAGAGCAATGTCATTGATTCCCACATCGTCTCTTAGACAATCAATTAAGCAAAGTGACACTAGTTCAAGCAGGACTTGAACTGAACCATCACAAGCATCCACTGCTAAATGATCATTTGTGAGTACTGAGTACTGCAGTCTCTGTACTATGTTTTGAATGGAAACCAGGCTGCAATTTTTCAAATAAACTGTTGGTGTTACTATTTCACTGGTCGGACCCAAATGCAAACTCGGAGGTTGGACAAACAATGAATGTTTATTGAGAGGAACCGGGGGGTAAGACAGAAGCAGGGAGAAGCCGGGGAAATAGACAGAGGACGCAGCTGGCAAGGCAGCCAGGTGGTGGACGGGCAGGTAGACAGGCTGGCAGACGGGCAGATGAGTAGAATGGCTGGTAACGAGTCGTGATCCTGGGCAGAGGAAGAGCAGGGTTAGCAAGGTGTGAAACAACAGGAGACAGGCTTGAATCCACAATTCTAAGGCGGCCAGGAACGAGAAATACCACATTGGCTGAATCAACGATCTGGCGAAGAGTGGGTGGAAAGCCGGGGTTCTTGTACAGGAGCTGATGATGATGGACCGCAGGTGTGTAAGGTAGAGCAGGTGGGAGAGAGGAGGATGATAGAGCCGGGGAGGTGCTGGAGTCTGGGGTCACGCCCACCAACACATGTACACATACAGGACAGACATAGACACACTAGGAACTCAAGGGGGAGCGAGAACATAGGAAACTGGTGGCACGTCTGAGATCGTGGCTGTTGGTGCTTAAATGGCAAATAAATTATTTCAACACAACTTTCTCTAGAACTATTAGAGATAGGACTGTAATTACTGGGAATAGAAGGACCCAGACCAGGCTTCTTAAGAAGGGCTGGACAAGTGCACGTATAAAATGAGATGGAAGACAGGCAGTGACCAATAAGCTGTTCATGATGGTAAGAATAAATGGGCAAATAGTTGTAATTAATAGTCTGGTCAGATATCATTGCATAGAGACACATTTATCCTTTATATATGTAATAACCTGCTGATATGCATCAGTTATTTTGTGTTTTCCCTAAATTGTAATATAAGGGTTATTGTCAATTACAGTTAAGATATATATATATTTTCAATATGTTTCAAGGTTTGTTCAGTAACAAAAAGCTTAATGATATTTCTTGTTTACTGTAGAGAGTTGATGACATGGGAGTTTGATTTCCTGTTGACCTCTAAGTAATCACGCGAGAAAGAAGTTAACGGGAGAGAGAGAGACAGGAAAGGAAGTCAACACGTGTGAGAGTCACAGACTATACTGTGTTTATTATGTTTTCTGTTTTATATCGGCCTGTGGACTGTCTGCCGATTAACGCGTTCTGACGAACGTGAGTTTGGGACTGTTTATTGCCGACGAAGTGAGTTTTTGTGACTGGGAAGCAAGCTAGCTAAGTTAGCTGAACTGCCGCCGTCTGGGAGACGTCGATCGCGTTCTTCGCCTGCGCAGACGACAGCGGAGACTGCGGTCGGAAGGAGCTTCAGGTTTCGTTGCGGGTGTTGTGCTCGGCGCTGAGGATGGCTTGCCGTCGGCGAGGGTGTGATTCTTGCTGCTCATCGTTGCTGTGATTCTTGCTGCAGACTGAGATAAGTCTGGCGAGTGATTCTGCAAATGCGGTAGGAGCCGTTTTCACTCTAACATGGTACTTCTGTCCTATTCCTTCATGAGCTCCAACGTTAAGCGCGCCAACAAACTATAATGCAAGCTTGCTTAAACAACAAACTAAACCAAAGAGTGCACTCAGGTTGACATAGACTATCCTAAAATCCCGGGTCTTTCTGTTTGTTTTCATATTGACTTTCTTGTATTTTAATGTGGAATTGCTGTGTTCAATTAATATAAAGTTGAAACGGAGATGCTGTATAACTGAATAGAAAAGGGTAATTCACACGTTTTGTATTATCATTATATGAGGTTATTAAAACCAGGATTATTCCCTTAGCCTCTCATTAGTTATTATAGAAAGAGTGAGAGTCATAGTTACCTTAGACAGATTTATCACAATGGGATGTCTCTTTAGCCTCATAGTACTAATTGCCTAAGTCATATTTTGGCCAAATCGTTTTATCTGCTAACTCTACTCTCCTACACACTGCTGATTGACTGTACATTATTGCACTAAGGTCAATATAAAATATGACATGCTATAATGCTAATTATGCTATAAGGCTAATGAAATCTAAAATACTGGAATAGAAACTGTAAGTGACACAAACAATTTAACAGAATTTTAAATATACTTGAATTAAAAGAACAGAGATTTGGCGAATAACCATGAGTCAATTTTCACACTCTTAGTGTTTGTTGTTAGACTTAATGTTTAATTTAAAAACTAAAAATCAATATTGCAACTTAACAATAGATTTCAATATAAAGTTTTCCTGAATCTTTTCTGCAAATGAAGCTGTTGACTTTTCACAGTACGTCTATGATGTGGAAAGAAACGTAAAGTCAAGCAGCTGTAAGTTAGACTCCATGGTTGAGGAGAAACAGACAAAAAGTAAAGAGTCTATAAGTGATGGAAATCAACACAATACATATTTATATCTACTACTGACATTCAGACATAGGAATAAAAGCATTAATACATGATGTGATATTTATTATTTTTGAAGAAACTTACTTCCAACATCCAGTCTGGTGCCTCCACCAAAAGTCCACCACAGTGATACAAACTCATTGAGCCGTCGTACAAAAACCTCTCAGTCTAGAGAGACACGACTCTCTCACTGTGTCAGCAAACTAAAACTACAAGCCCTCAAGATGCAACGTTAAAATAATAGTTAGGAATAATTAGCTTGCTCCTCTGGCCCAAGGACTAATAATAATAATAATAATAATAATAATTTGAATGGTTATATAGACTCTTTGATTAAAGTAAAGTATTTACTGGTTAAATGTTAACTGCTAATGTTCAAAAAATAGATCTCAAACATTACAAATCAAAATTTATCTTTCTAAAGTCAATTAAAGGAATGGATTATTAGATTAAAAACATTAGATAGGCAAACTTACTTCCAACATCCAGTCTGGTGCCTCCACCAAAAGTGTACCACAGTGATACAAACTCATTGAGCCGTCGTACAAAAACCTCTCAGTTTTTTGTACCACCCATCCGCCCCCCCCCCCCCCCCCCCCCCCCCCCCACTAGTGTTAGCTAGATAACATCACTGTCTTGTTGTTAATACATATGACTAGCACACTTGCTAATGTAGCTAGTAAATGCTAGCGTTAGTAGTGGCTAGTAGTCCCAAGATCAGTTGCTTTGCTAAATTAGCTTGCTGGATACAACAACAAAAAATTATCGTAATAATAACAACAACAATAATTAATTAATTTATATAGCACCTTTCTTATACAAGTACAACATGCTTTAATAGTTAAAAGGGACAAAAGAAAAGATATATAGCCTATGATGTAATGTCTTCTCGACAATAATTAATGCTATCAAGACAACTGGTATCATTAGGATATACTGGCAGGTAGAGTTGTGTATCATCCGCATAGCAGAATAACTTTATAACTAAGTGGAAGTATGTAGATAGAGCATAAAATAGGACCCAGGATGGAACCTTGAGGCACTCCACAACTACATTTTGCAGACAAAAAACTGAAGCATCATCTATCATAAGGGCAAAAAGCAAAAACTGTGTTAACTGAGCTGACTCTTTTTAATCTAGTGCTCATAGTTGAGACAAGGACTAAAGACAATACAGTTTACTGACTCACAGTGACCTACATTTAGAAACAAATCTTCATCCCAATATTCACATATTCATAGACATGAAGCCAAACCTCCATCAAACATATATAGTGAATTAGTGAGTATATGGTGAATTGATGGGTCCATTTAGAAATAGCATCATGAGAGTAATCCAAGTCCCTGTTGGAGTCAGAGCATTTCCATAGAGACACTTTGCATCAGCAGCACCATGCTCCAGTGCTCTGGGAGAGTTTATAGTCCTGAGAGTTGAACACTGGATGACTGACAGCTGTCCTTCATGACAACAGAAGCCACAGAAATCCTCCTCATCAAAACATGACGTTGATCTCCATCCTCATCTGGACTGTCCTCTGCTGCTGCTTCACAGGTAAAGTCCAGAGAATCAAACTCCTCTCCTCTATGAACATCGTCCCTCTGAAATGAACAGGAGAAAACCATGACGCTGGTTTATGTTTTTGTCTCTGTATCCTCAGAGTCCAGAGGCCAGGTCACAGTGACTCAGCCTGGAGCAGTGAGCTCTGCTGTGGGAGGCTCGGTCACCATCAGCTGTAAAACCAGTCCGGAGGTTTATGTATATAGCAGCAACCACTACTTAGCCTGGTACCATCAGAGAGATGGAGAAGCTCCTAAACTCCTGGTTTATTACGCTACAACTCGTCAGTCTGGGATTCCAGGTCGTTTTACAGGCAGTGGATCAGGGACTGACTTCACTCTGACCATCAGTGGAGTCCAGTCTGAAGATGCAGGAGTTTACTACTGTCAGAGTTTCCACTATATCAACAGTCAGTATCTGTTCACACAGTGAAAAAGCGTCGTACAAAAACCTCCTTCAGTCAGACTGAACGCTGCAGCTGGAACCTACTGCAGGGCTGATACAGTTCACTGAGGACACACACACACACACACACACACACACACACACACACACACACACACACACACATACACACACACACATACACACAGAGCTCTATGAATGTCTGGTATAGACATTCATCAGCACCCCAGTCATATCCACATACAGACCTCATTGGGTGTAGAACTTTCTCACATTTGGCCTCAGTGTGTTTTATATGAGCCATGAGATGTTTAAATGTATTCCTGGAGAAGAACTTGTTGTATGATTTGGACAGTGACAGTTACAACCCCAGTCATAGGGCCATGTTTCAACCTTCATAATGGCTTTTTGGTTCCTGTTAACTACATATCCAATATTATGCCCCTTTTCCAAATAGCACCATCATCAGCATATAGTGATATACCCATATCACTCCCTATGTCAGAAACCTTATCACTGATCATGATATCAAACAAGATAGTGCCAATCTCTCAATTGTGATTAAATCTGAGACGTGGGTTCCTACCTTCCTACCTATATTCTGATAAAAATCTGTGACTCAGTTCTACAGCGTTCCACTAATAACTAGTTTTCCCATTTTAATCAACAATCCTTCCCTCCACATTGGATCAAAGGCCTTTTCAATGTCAACGTATACCATGACAAGTCTATTAGCACTTAAGCTTCTGTCATTCAATTGTAGTATATGGAACACCAGAAATACACTAAATACAATCCAAATCATCATAGTTTCATGGGTTCATCATTTGATAACCAATATATTACTTTGCTACATTCTCAATCGTATCAACTTTTACCCTCTGTTTCTTTGTTGAAAACCTACATCAGCTGGTTTGCAGATGAATGCAACAAAGTTGACTTTAAGTAAGGCAAGACAACTACCAATTTGTTTTGTCCTGAAAACGTCCTACTGACATTATAAATGCAATGTTGAATTTTGGTCCAGAATTGATTTCACCATATAGAAGTCATACAAATATGTTTACAGCTCAAAAACATGATTTAAAGTAATCTTAAAGTAATTTCTGTCAGATGGTTTTTAAGCTCCAGCAGTCACTCACTCTCACATTGTTTCACTTCCATTTAAGAAGTCTCTCATGTATATCAGCACAGAAAGAGTCTGACCAGTATGACCTGGAACATAATGAATAACTGTTAATAATAGCAGTTTGTTATTAGCTGCCAGTTGACAATTTTTAAAAGAGGATTTGAATGGCCAAAAGTAATTTCACGATGAATGTCTGCTAGATAATAATTCAGGGTATCAAGACAACTAGTACCATTAGGATTTACAAGCACGTACAGTTGTGTATCGGGGGCACAGCGATGAAAAAAACAGTGTAACTACAAATTACATGATCAAATGGGAGAATGTAAATAGAGAATAAAACCCAGGATGAAAACTTGAGGTACTCCACAACTTTTCAACCTACAACTCAGAGTGTGTTGGAGTAGAAACTAGGGCTGAAGACAAAACAGTTAAAAACGTTACTGTCTTGTCTATAGCGCTATTGTAGTAAACTGATGGAGTTGGAGTCAGAGCATTTCCATAGAGACACTTTGCATCAGCAGCACCATGCTCCAGTGCTCTGGGAGAGTTTATAGTCCTGAGAGTTGAACACTGGATGACTGACAGCTGTCCTTCATGACAACAGAAGCCACAGAAATCCTCCTCATCAAAACATGACGTTGATCTCCATCCTCATCTGGACTGTCCTCTGCTGCTGCTTCACAGGTAAAGTCCAGAGAATCAAACTCCTCTCCTCTATGAACATCGTCCCTCTGAAATGAACAGGAGAAAACCATGACGGTGGTTTATGTTTTTGTCTCTGTATCCTCAGAGTCCAGAGGCCAGGTCACAGTGACTCAGCCTGGAGCAGTGAGCTCTGCTGTGGGAGGCTCGGTCACCATCAGCTGTAAAACCAGTCAGAGCGTTTATGTATCGGGCAGCACCCACTTCTTATCCTGGTACCATCAGAGAGATGGAGAAGCTCCTAAACTCCTGGTTTATTACGCTACAACTCGTCAGTCTGGGATTCCAGGTCGTTTTACAGGCAGTGGATCAGGGACTGACTTCACTCTGACCATCAGTGGAGTCCAGTCTGAAGATGCAGGAGTTTACTACTGTCAGAGTTACCACTATATCAACAGTCAGAATCTGTTCACACAGTGAAAAAGCGTCATACAAAAACCTCCCTCAGTTGAAGAGGAACTGATCTGACTCAACAGCTGCAGGGAAACTAAAACATTAAAGGTGTCAATACTTCATAATAAGATGCAATAATAACATTTTGATCATGAAAATATTGGATTAAATTCAATGAGGTGTACCTTTTAGTTATTATATTGTTGAAATGGAGTTTGAAACAGGATCAGTGTGTTACAGTGAGTCAACACTTTAGTCCAAGTCAGAGCCAAACACATTCTCAGTATTTTCTGAGGCCTTCATGACAACGACCAGTGATTTTACTTCCATAGCTTCCCAGAATGTCACTGAGGATCTAATCACTCATTTCAACCATACATGTTTGACCATACTTGACTCTGTTGCTCCCCTGAGATATAAGAGGTCAAAACCAAAGCTCTTAATGATAAAACTTGGGCTCTTTAAAGAGATTGTAGGAAAGATGAATCAAGAAGCGTCTGAAGAGTCCAGCGAGCATTTTGAACAACACATGAGAGAAGATACCGACTACATTTGTTTGTTAGGAAGCACAAAACACCAATAGTTTATCTGTTATTGATGAAAGCCTTTATTTTCTCATCATGTCAATACAGCATTATAGCTGTAGTCCTCCATCCCCATGCTATAATATCAGTACAGAGCAGGACAAAGGACAGATGTGAAGGACACCATGGACCACAGAGTTGCTTGTTATGTTCAAGTGGCTTCCTTTCATCCTTCCATCCACACCTAGCTCCTACCTAGCTTTAGGATCCCACTGGTAAACAGAGTCACTGTCATGTTGCACTCAGAGTTACCACATGTGTGACCATGCATTACATCATCCATCATTTCTCTCTCCAATCATCAGCAGTAATTATAAAACTCTAGTCACCTTACCCTGAGACGAGCTCAGTCTTGGATTTAAAGGAACCACTGTTAGCATGAAGACAGCATCAGAAGACATCTGGTCTTTTATAATAATATCCATGGAAACACAAGTGATGTGGTGAAAAGCTCTTTATTGTCTTAACATATGGAGAACATCAGCATCACTGACAGCAAGAAAACATTAATAGATGGAATGATTCTGTTGAGAGAGAGAGAGAGAGACAGAGAGAGAGAGAGAGAGAGAGAGAGAGAGAGAGACAGAGAGAGAGAGAGAGAGAGAGAGAGAGAGCGAGAGACAGAGAGACTACAGTGCTGAGTGCAGACTGAGAGCAGTAGCAGAGTAAAACCAGTAGAAGTCCCAGTGAGTCAGGTCAGGACTGGGAACACTGGTCTCTCCTCAGTGTCTCCGAGAGTGGAGGCTGGGAGCCCTGGGTGGCCTCACAGGTCACAGAGCCCACCTTCCCCCACTGGTCTGCAGAGAGCCTCAGGGTGCTGCTCCAGCTGTAGTGGCCGTCCTTCTCCAGCACCCCGGGGCTCCTGCTCTCCTCCAAGCTGCTGCTGCTGCCGTCCACCTTCCAGGCCAGCCTCCAGTCTGAGGGGAAGCCCTTGTTGGCCAGGCACATGAGCGTGGCCTTCCCCTGCTGCAGCTCCACGCTGGAGGGGGGCAGCACCGTCAGGGTGGGGACCACTCGACCCACTGGAGGAGACAGACAGGAGATTGGATAGAGAGAGACAGAGAGGGAGACAGGTAGTGAGGGTGAGGGTAGAGGTACAGACCACCACTTCATACCAGGGAAAATAAACTGGACATCCTGTGGATTGCAGGAACTCAGCTGAAGAAAATGGAACGAGAGGAGCCGACTATTTCTGAGGGTCTTTCTCAGACGACTCAGCAGTGAGAGAGGTTTGATGAAACTGGTCTTCAGGGTTTCACTTCCCTCTCTGAGCTCAGGAACCATGGCAACAGATAGCTTGACTACTGAACCATGGCAACAGATAGCTTGACTACTGAACCATGGCAACAGACAGTTTCACGACTGAACCAGAGCAGATGTCAGATTTCATTACTACATTCTTGACTACTGAAAAGTTTTGCAAACCCACTAAATGAATCGTACTAATACAGTATGTGGTTGAAAGCCAGTATACTCATTGATAATGATTGATTTATTGATCAGTCATCGTGTTCATGGGCGGTCATGAAGACGTGACATGCCATTAAAAAGCATTAGTCTAGTAGAATGATTGAGTAATACATGAAATGTTTCCAATTAATACACTTACTCAATAAATGCTTGGTGGAATAGAGAAGAGATGTCTTCGGATAACTTTTAAAAACACTTTTATATTTTTTCAGACAATCTTGAAGAGGAAGTCTTTGTCAAAAGAACAAAATCAAACAAAATAATTTCAACAATAACCAAATCTGATTCTTAGGAAATTGAAATGACAGGAATCTACAAACAGTCCAAATGAATTGTCAGTGTAACTAAAGAGGTTTTCATTGTTGTGGTTTTAGTCTGTATTAGGAGACAGAAGACTTTACTGATCACTGCAATTAGATCACATTCAAAATGTCAGCAGCAACATTTTCATGTAAACTCTACATTTACTGAATGGAAATATAATAACATTGAATATGAGTTAATGTAGAAACCAAAGGTACTTACAGTCAACATCCAGTCTGGTGCCTCCACCAAAAGTCCTCCACAGTGATACAAACTCACTGAGCCGTCGTACAAAAACCTCTCAGTCTAGAGAGACACGACTCTCTCACTGTGGAAACAACAAACTCACCAAAACCAGTCAGTTGGCAACAACTAGCTAACTGATATACTAACTAGCTAAACTATCAACCTGGACCACAAATGTCCAACATTCTTTTGGTTCGTATATTGTTGAATTTGTCTGCCAGTGATGCTGATTTCTATCATAAAACCTGACAGAAGACATTCTGGAAGGAAACTTGTTGATAGACGTGAAACCAAACCTCCATCAAACGTATCATAGATACATTGATAATCTAGAATACATGTTGAATTGATGGGTCCATTTAGAAATAGCATCATGAGAGTAATCCAAGTCCCTGTTGGAGTCAGAGCATTTTCCATAGAGACACTTTGCATCAGCAGCACCATGCTCCAGTGCTCTGGGAGAGTTTATAGTCCTGAGAGTTGAACACTGGATGACTGACAGCTGTCCTTCATGACAACAGAAGCCACAGAAATCCTCCTCATCAAAACATGACGTTGATCTCCATCCTCATCTGGACTGTCCTCTGCTGCTGCTTCACAGGTAAAGTCCAGAGAATCAAACTCCTCTCCTCTATGAACATCGTCCCTCTGAAATGAACAGGAGAAAACCATGACGGTGGTTTATGTTTTTGTCTCTGTATCCTCAGAGTCCAGAGGCCAGGTCACAGTGACTCAGCCTGGAGCAGTGAGCTCTGCTGTGGGAGGCTCGGTCACCATCAGCTGTAAAACCAGTCCAAAGGTTCACATTTGGAGCAGCAACCACCTTTTATCCTGGTACCATCAGAGAGATGGAGAAGCTCCTAAACTCCTGATTTATTACGCTACAACTCGTCAGTCTGGGATTCCTGGTCGTTTTACAGGCAGTGGATCAGGGACTGACTTCACTCTGACCATCAGTGGAGTCCAGTCTGAAGATGCAGGAGTTTACTACTGTCAGAGTTTCCACTATATCAACAGTCAGTATCTGTTCACACAGTGAAAAAGCGTCGTACAAAAACCTCCCTCAGTTGAAGAGGAACTTATCTGACTCAACAGCTGCAGGGAAACTAAAACATTAAAGGTGTTAATAGTTCATAATAAGATACAATAATAACATTTTGATCATGAAAATATTGTATTCAATTCAATGAAGTGTACCTTTTAGTTATTATATTGTTGAAATGGAGTTTGAAACAGGATCAGTGTGTTACAGTGAGTCAACACTTTAGTCCAAGTCAGAGCCAAACACATTCTCAGTATTTTCTGAGGCCTTCATGACAACGACCAGTGATTTTACTTCCATAGCTTCCCAGAATGTCACTGAGGATCTAATCACTCATTTCAACCATACATGTTTGACCATACTTGACTCTGTTGCTGTCGAGATATAAGAGGTCAAAACCAAGAGCTCTTAATGATAAAACTTGGGCTCTTTAAAGAGATTGTAGGAAAGATGAATCAAGAAGCGTCTGAAGAGTCCAGCGAGCATTTTGAACAACACATGAGAGAAGATACCGACTACATTTGTTTGTTAGGAAGCACAAAACACCAACAGTTAATCTGTTACTGATGAAAGCCTTTATTTTCTCATCATGTCAATACAGCATTATAGCTGTAGTCCTCCATCCCCATGCTATAATATCAGTACAGAGCAGGACAAAGGACAGATGTGAAGGACACCATGGACCACAGAGTTGCTTGTTATGTTCAAGTGGCTTCCTTTCATCCTTCCATCCACACCTAGCTCCTACCTAGCTTTAGGATCCCACTGGTAAACAGAGTCACTGTCATGTTGCACTCAGAGTTACCACATGTGTGACCATGCATTACATCATCCATCATTTCTCTCTCCAATCACCAGCAGTAATTATAAAACTTTAGTCACCTTACCCTGAGACGAGCTCAGTCTTGGATTTAAAGGAACCACTGTTAGCATGAAGACAGCATCAGAAGACATCTGGTATTTCACTGATTCTTGAGAATTTGGATAAATCAGGTTTTAATTTTGAAAAGAAAAAGTTTTAAATATTAAGAAATCTTAAGTTAAATGATTATAGAACAAGTTCTTGGCTCTCAAGCAATATAGCGATGCAACCTCCTAATTTTGTAATTTTTTCATAAAATAGGCATTTTTCCTGTCATTACTTTGTTTTTTTTTGTCAACACCGTCAGACACAATAAAAAGCAAATTATTCCTATTTATTTAGTCTAATATGGATTTAGAGCTTTTAAATCATTGTGTCTGACACCATAGGTACACATATATGCTGTTAAATGTTGAATATTAACTTTTGTTAATCTGTTATACTATTTCACATGTACTCCTTTAAAAACTCTTACATGATGCAACTTTTATCTTTAGCTTTAAACAGACAAAGTAACGATTTTGGACATAAAAAACACATTTTTAATTTTAAAGAGACAATTACTTTAATAACTCCACTGCATTGAACAAACAGATTGTAAGTATAATTCATTTAAAACAAATAAAGCTCCATCTGACGGTGGTCACTTAGACCTGACGGTGGTGACACAACTCTGATGGTGCTGACAGTGGCTTAATTACAACAAACAATTCCAACATTTTCACCACTCAAGTCAATGCTTCCTTGCTTAACAACTGTATTTAACTATTTGGTACAACAAATAACAATTTGTCATGTATATTTCATCCTGTAAATATTATATTATTCTGTAAACATAGAAGCACTACTGAGTTTAATTTTTTTTTGATGAACTCTTTTGATGAACTGCAATGTTTAAACAGAAACATCAGAAAACACCAGGAATTAAAAAAAATATTTCTGGGTTTGAAAATGTTTAAAAACTTGAATGACCTCTAACTTTTTCCTGTCTGGGGGAGTTTCTGGGTGATCGGGGCCTTTCTCTTACTGTATTTGACTCTTTACTCTTGCTGTCTATGTTTCCACACCTTTCTCTAACTCCTCTTTTCCCTTTCATTCAATCGCTGATAGTTTTTAGCTTCTCATTCTCAATGTATTCCATCTTTGCTTTTCCTTTCTCAGGTATTTCTCTTTTAACTCTGCCTCACTATATATTTTCTCTCTCCGCTTTTTTTGGTATTCACTGTTTCTTCTCCTTCGCTCCTCCACTGATAGCTGCTGCCTAGCCATAACTTCCTAAAATACATAAAAGTAAAGTCAGAGTTTTCATGGAATTTATTAAATTTCAGCCGACATTGGGCGAAAGGCAGGGTACACCCTGGACAGGTCGCCAGTCCATCACAGGGCCAACACATAGAGACAAACAACCCTTCACACTCACATTCATACCTATGGGCAATTTTTTTGAGTCACCAATTATCCTAAGCTGCATGTTTTTGGACTGTGAGAGGAAGCCGGAAAACCCGGAGGGAACCCACGCAGGCACAGGGAGAACATGCAAACTCCACACAGAAAGACCCCGGAGGTGGAATTGAACCCAGAACCTTCTTGCTGTGAGGCGACAGTGCTAACCACTGTACCACCGTGCCACCCTCACCACACATCAGCTACAGCGAACTGATAGAGCGAGGGCACACCTCATCCACTAGGGTTGGGCGATCAACGATGATTAGCATGCATTGTAGGCCTGTGTGGAAGAAATATAGGGGAAATTACATTAAAAAATAAAGAGGCTAATAAAACATTACAAGCCATATTAGATCATAAATTATATTCAAGCCTCCATTGAAAATGATTTGGAGGTTTTTATCAACACCGTCAAACTATATAAAAACCTACTTTTTTACATGATGTGCATGAATTGTATACAGGAGCCATCTTGTTTTCCCTCTGTTGCTAGCTGCCTCTGGCCTCTACTTAAAATGTATACATTTATTGTAATAATTTAAAATAATTCTTTCTATACAAAAGAGACAGTGTTGACATGTCATGGTTGTGACAGTAGCGACATCAATAAATATGTAAAAATTATTGGAAAAAATAACAAACTTACAGGAGCCTGTTTGACATTGTTCATTCAGCAGATGTGGAGGGTGGAAAGGGGGTCCCCAGGAATATAGTTGACCATGTGGTTGCCTGATTTTATTGCTGTTTTATAAATATCTGACGGTGTTGACAAAAACTTGGAACACATTTTGAGCAAAAACAAAATAAGAGTAAATATTGTTGAAAATTCACTGTTTTTAGTTTTAAAGAGGTTTTAACTCTACTCTTTCATCTGTCATATATATTATACATTTTAAATGTTTTTTTCACAGTTTTTTATAAATGATAATCTATTGTCTGAGAACTACTGATTTTGTGGGTACTGGGCTATCATATAATCATATAATTTAAAAAAATAAAAACAAACATATTAAAAATTATTATATTTGTGCAAAAGACCCTCAGATGAGCAATCCTGATTATTTTAAATAAGACAATGGTATTCATTTTCAACAGAATTAGCACTTTTCTTAGTTGGACAGACATGTTTTCGCCGAAGTCTCAAGAATCAGTGATTTTATAATAATATCCATGGAAACACAAGTGATGTGGTGAAAAGCTCTTTATTGTCTTAACATATGGAGAACATCAGCATCACTGACAGCAAGAAAACATTACTATTAAAAGATGGAATGATTCTGTTGAGAGAGAGAGAGAGAGAGAGAGAGACTACAGTGCTGAATGCAGACTGAGAGCAGCAGCAGAGTAAAACCAGTAGAAGTCCCAGTGAGTCAGGTCAGGACTGGGAACACTGGTCTCTCCTCAGTGTCTCCGAGAGTGGAGGCTGGGAGCCCTGGGTGGCCTCACAGGTCACAGAGCCCACCTTCCCCCACTGGTCTGCAGAGAGCCTCAGGGTGCTGCTCCAGCTGTAGTGGCCGTCCTTCTCCAGCACCCCGGGGCTCCTGCTCTCCTCCAAGCTGCTGCTGCTGCCGTCCACCTTCCAGGCCAGCCTCCAGTCTGAGGGGAAGCCCTTGTTGGCCAGGCACATGAGCGTGGCCTTCCCCTGCTGCAGCTCCACGCTGGAGGGGGGCAGCACCGTCAGGGTGGGAGGGACATCACCTAGGAGACACCAATCAGCTTAGAGGACAGGACGGCCACAGCTGTCAATCAATCAGCAGCAGTTGGACTCCTTTACTGTGTGAGAGTCCATTTTCCCCTTTAAGGAGTTTCTGTCAGATGGTTTTTATGCTCCACCAGTCACTCGCTCACACATTGTTTCACTTCCCTTGAAGAAGCCTCTCATGCACATCAGCACAGAAAGAGTCCTCATATGACCAGGAATATATCAAACTACATCGGAAATAAAAAGGAGCTCAGATTTACTGGCTAAATTTTAAATTTCTCGTCCAAATCATCTTCTCTAACTGGATTTTAATTAAAACTAGCAAGAGGAAAATCATCAATAAAATAAATGACCAATACATTATCAAACTGCATTTCTTTCAACTGTTTCAAAAGTTTCATTCATGCACAAACTATGAATCTACACTAACACATTGTGTTGAAAACATCTGTAAAAGTCAACAGTGAGATCAACTTCTCAAGGACAGTAGAAACCATAAAAGACTACCTTAAATGGTGTTAATTAATACAAATCTTTAGCCTCATAGCATAATTGCCTAAGTCATATTTTGGCCAAATTGTGATATCTGCCTAACTCTACTCTCCTAACACTGCTGATTGACTGTACATTATTGCACTAAGTCAGGCCTGGCCAACCCGCGGCTCCCGAGCCGCATGCGGCTCTTTGCCTGGTTTCATGCGGCTCTTACGTTCATATCGAAGTTTGTGTTTGTGTTTTTTTTTTATGTGTATGTGTATGCGTATTCGCTTCGCTTCGCTTGAGTTCAATATGGTATTAAAAGCCAGCGGGCAAGTCACCAGCGCCGCCCTGAATAAGCAAACAGCCAGATATGCAACACTGGTTGAAAACCTGCACGAAAGCTTTGTGACTCGGTTCCGTGATCTACAACTGAAAAGGCCACAGATTACGTTCCTCGTCGACCCATTTAATGCGGAGACGGACTGTTTGAAAGCCCCGCTAGTCACAGATGAGTGATCTTTGTGAGGAGGACCAACTGAAACCTGCTTTAAGGGAAGGGACCATTGAGTTCTGGAAAAGTGTGCCAATGGAAAAATACCCCAATGTCAAACGGGCTGCGTTTAAGATACTGTCAATGTTTGGGTCAACATACGTCTGCGAGTCTGTGTTTTCTACCCTGAAACACGTGAAATCAAAGCATCGATCTGTTCTGACTGACACACATGTGAAAGAATTGCTAAGAGTGGCAACAACGGAATACAAGCCAGATTTGAATAGGATTGTTCAAGGCAAGGAATGCCAGAAGTCCCACTAAGCAACATGCATAGTAAGAGAAAAACGCTATTGTAAATTATTATATTTTTGTTTGTGGACTTGGTTGAACTGAGAGTTTGTATATGTGAGACAGTGCACACAATGTTCATTGTTGAAAATGACTGGCCTGTGGTCTTAGTACTGTAGGAGTCAATTTCTGTCATTATCATGTTGGTGTGTGACATTTACAGTAAATCTGGCTGAGCAGAGGTCTGTGTGTGTGTGAGAGAGAGAGAGAGAGAGAGAGAGAGAGTGTGTGAGAGGAAGGGATGGGAGGATGTTCATGTGTGCCCATGTGTATGATGTGGCTCTTTGCAGTAACACAGTAAAAAATGTGGCTCTTAGTCTCTGACTGGTTGGCCACCCCTGCACTAAGTCAATATAAAATATGACTTAGGCAATTATGCTATGAGGCAAACGAAATCTAAAATATGAAATAGAAACTGTAAAGTACCACAACTATTTAAACAGGATTTTAAATATACTTGAATTAAAAGAACCAGAGATTTGGCGAAACCATGAGTACATTTTCACACACTCTTAGTGTTTGTGTTAACTTAATGTTTAATTTAAAAACTAAAAAATCAATATGCAATCTTAACAATAGATTTCAATATAAAGTTTTCCTGAATCTTTTCTGCAAATGAAGTTGTTGACTTTTCACAGTACGTCTAGGATGTGGAAAGAAACGTAAAGTCAAGCAGCTGTAAGTTAGACTCCATGGTTGAGGAGAAACAAACAAAAAGAAAAGGTCTATAAGTATGGTAAATACATATAATATTTTTGGGTTTTAAATAGCGGGA
>JAXDDW010000444.1:0-17206 GCA_034670385.1 Hoplostethus mediterraneus | reverse complement strand
AAAAACAGAGAAATTCCATAGAGCTTCAACTCATATTTATACAGGAATCAGAGCTCAGCCTTCTGGGCGTGTAATTTAATTATATGGGCCATTGTATGTAAGGGCTTGTTTGTCATCCCTACCCTGTCAAACAAGCAGTAAAGATTTCTGCATGGATATTTATGATGTTGTTGGTTCTTTGCCTCGTGGTTTCTTGTAACTGGATTCCACATGTCCTTGACCTTGACTGGCTATTGCTTCTCCCCATCAGTTTCAATGAGGGAGCATTTGGGCAACATTTGGGGCAACTCTGTATATCTACAATAGTTTTAAAGCAAATTCCAAGCTGAGACACATTTACAATATTATATATCACCAATTTCCAGGAGCTATTTTGTTAGTAAGTGTTCACCCTTTTACCTGAACCTGCTTCGTCTACTACTACTTTATTTGGGGATTTCCTACATTTCCCAGAATGCCTGTCGACAACCCTCCAGAGAACATGCCTGGAGATGCCTGAGCATTTCAGATGCGTGTTTTTATTTACAACTGGAGAGAGCAACAGTGATAGCAACATTACACAAAACGTCTTATGACTGCATTGCATTCTGGTCCATTGAGGCTACTGTCAGTGGAGAAATAATTGGAATCTCTTCCTCTTCTACAATGAATTTCTACCTGTAGGGTTGTTGAACATCAGTGCTAAATGGTGGGTCTAGAAAGAAACCCTTGCTGAGTGACTGTGGAAGAAATTATGCCAGAATTTATCTTTAAATTATATTCAAATTATAGGATTATCCTATCATTCTGTTTTGTATTCATTTACTAAAAAAACAAGCGGCTCTCAGACGTGTGTCGGCTCCCATCGTTCATCCCATCCCATCGTTAAAAGAGCCAACTCATTCGCATACAACACATCACTATTCTACTATTCGTGTTGTATAATAAAATAACCTATGAATCAATATAACTGTGTGGAACAGAACTGAAGGCCAGAGTGGAAAACTACTGAATCTAGTTAACAAGATGAGAAACACATCACACATCCTGCTTAACCTGTTGCCACTGGGTTGAGAGTAACATTGAGGTTGGGCGTAGTTCCAGCCGTACAGTATACATATATACTGTATATAATAACTACTGTCTGTCAGAGAACTGCATCTGTGTACTTCTCTCCATGCCGCATGTAAATAAACTGTTTTGCTGAACAAAGAGACAAGACATCAGAGTTGTATTAACAGTGACTGACAGCAAAACCTGACATTTACTGTTGACATTTTAGATTGTTGAAACTTTTTCTCCTGTTCAACTCCATTGTAGCTGTTCTGGAAGTATGTCAGTGTGACGCTACATCTTCCTAACCTTAACCCCATCACCAGAATGACCATTAATACACCATTAAGCAACAAAATGGACCCAGAAAAGCAAGGTGCATTATAATAGTGTGTAAGTGTTTGGATTTCATATAAGTAGGTGTTCAAATGTAATGTAATGTCTTAGTTTTGATGTTTTAAATACAATAGAATATTTTCTTGCAATCCTATATTAATATAATCCTATATTTGCAGAAGCCATGCCTGTACAGCTGCATGAACCCCAGTAGTTATACAAGTCACCTTCTGTCACTAAAGTATTTATTACATGATTTATGACCCACCTGTCAAAATTTGATTGATGACCTGTCAGTTTGACATTGATGGGCAACTGTCAAAATGTGATTGATAGTTGTCCTTTGACCTCCTAGTGATTGACAGCATGTCAGACCTGTCAGACCTGTCAGTGGAAGAGAGCATGGCAATGGGGGTTTCATGAGGGGCTGCTGCCCTCCTTGTGACCGATGGTTCGGCAGCCATGACAGTTGCCAGAACTGACAGTTTGAAAGTGTGGGGGGAAGCGTCATCCATTGATCTTGTGATCCTGATCCAGGAAGGGGGGTCATAGTGTGTGCAAGGATAGGGGGGTTGGGGGAAGCTCCCAGTGTGGAAGTGTTAGGGTGCTAGGAGACTGGCCATTTTGAATGTGTGGGGGAAGCGTCATCCATTGATCTTGTGATCCTGATCAAGGAATGGACCATAGGGTGTGTGCACGGGATGTGGGGGTTGTGGGAAACTTCCAATGTGGAAGTATCAGGGTGCTATGAGACTGGGTGTTGTTTTATATTCCTTAAGGAAGTCTTTTGATGATGCAAATGATGGTGAAATTACCCAGGGAGGGGGAGGGAGATTCTGGAGGAAGTCTTTTGACCAGGCACGTGTATAGCTGGGGGGTGTTAAAATTACCCAGGGAGGGGTGCGGGCGTCCTGAAGGATCTCTATTGACCAGGCACGTGTATAGATGGGTGTGGGGTCACAAGAGGGTTTATGACCCTGGTTTAGCATTAAAAAATCTTAAATCTTAAATCTTGCGGGTGTCCCTACTATTTTTCAGTTAGACACATCTGACAAACAACAAAAAGATCATTGCCCATGTAACAGAGTTAGTATTAGTAATTGAAGTTCGACAAAATATGTTCCTTTCTTTTCAAAAGAATTGTTCTGATTGTCCATGCAAACGATCATACATTTTTCCATGTATGAGCACCCCCTTGTGGTAGTGTGTGGTTGCATCATATATATCTGCCGTTAAGCCACCATGCTCGTCCCTTTTGACTGGACGACCAATGAATATGGTGAGTTGAGATCGTGCTCTGCTTTTATTTAATACCATCGAATAAGATCCTATCCAGATTGTCTAAGATGTGTGATTGATGTATGTATGAATGTTCTCTACTTGTTTTCTGATTGGTTATTTGCTCCTTCTGTTATTTATTTGACTATTTTACTGAGTGAGCTAATGTCTGTTGGAACTGTTCGCTAGCTAGGCTGACTACTGCACCTCACACGCCCCTTTATCAACGAGGGATAGAGGTGATCACGTGACTGGGGTTTTGACGGTGGGATCTTTTTTTTGTGTTCTTTTAGTATTACAGTATAAGGGCAGAAGCTGACAACCACCATTATCCTGTGTGTTCAAAAATACAGGTATGTTTGCGGGGAGAAATGTATGTGTACTGTTGATAAATTAAGATAAATTAGAAGAAAAATAACAAATCTATACGATCACATTGTATTGGAGATGTAAACCATGCTCCCCCCTTTTGACTGGACGACCAATGAATATGTATTACAGTATAAGGGCAGAAGCTGACAACCACCATTATCCTGTGTGTTCAAAAATACAGATGATTGTGAAATAAAGCAGATTGATGAACCTGGCATACTGGCGTACTGAGTGATGTGGAAGAGAGCTGAAATCAGAGGGTTACACCCATACCAGAAATTGAACCCGGGTCTCCTAGATGGATACCAGGCATCATAACCACTAGACCATATGGGATGTGTACAAATGCATGAGGAGTGACGGAGAGTTTGTTGTCGGTGTGTGAGAGATGTCGATGGATTGTGGAGTCATCACATGAAAGTTAAAGATATAACATTAGTTATATCTGAGTGATAAATGAAATGTGTCTGTCCTAAACATTTTGCGATGCTCAACTGTATGTTGTGGATGTGGTGTCCTTTGAGTGTGTGGGGAGGCGTCATTCGTTGTTCTTTTGATCCTGATCAAGTGACTTGACCATATGGTGTGCATGGGGTGGGGGTTTGTGGCAACTCTCAGTGTGGAAGTGTCTGGGATGCTATGAGACTGTATTCAGCTTTATAGCCTTAAGGAAGTCTATTGACCAAGCGTGGAACATAGGGGTTGTGGGTACGCCTGGAGGGTCTCTGAAGCTGTTTTATATGTTTTATATTTTAAAGAAGTCAATTGATCTATGGTATATGTTGTTCTTTGAGTGTGTTGTTCTTTAATTTTGCTGTTGATATGCGTATATGGTATAGGAAGGCTATTTGTCCACGTCTTAATATGGATAATATTAAGATGTCTAAATTAGACTAATATATATATATAGAGAGAGAGAGCAGAGCTATTTTTCAGTTAGACACAACCGACAAACAACAAAAAGAGGACATTTCCCATACCAGGAGTCACCTGGCTGGACTCCAGGAATCCTAACCACACCGGTGTACTATGTGTCCTTTGACCTTGATGACAGGCTCTTCCAAGTACAACCCCAGGCCCCAGTTCCCCACAATGATCATTAAAGTTTCCTCTTATCGTATCTTAAGATGGTGGACCACACCTTCTTGTTTACACACAGCTTGAAATTGTAAAGGCAAGCAATGAGCAATGTGACAGTAAAAATTGGGCATTAAAATGAGACTGGCATGAGATTTTGTGTGCTCACTTGAGTTGAGTGTAAATACTGGAACAGTGATTAGTTAAAGCATTCCTGTAAAACCCAAAAGCATTTTTGTCATTCATAATGATGAAGCAATTTTGTCATTCATAATGATGAAGTATTTATCATATCAAAGTAGTGATTTTCTTTATTTTGAATCTTTAAATCCTCCATAATACATAGTTTTCAACCGAGTAAATAGGAGAAAACAGCTATGATTAACTGATGTTAAATACACATTTTGAAGGAGGTTTAGTTTCATAGACATTTTAATATTGAAAATAAAGCATTAAATAGGCAATGCGATATAGCTAGTCCCTGTCATCCAACTATCATACCATAACACACACACACACAAGAAACACAACTGGATTTTAAAGTAGGGCACAGCTAAACTAACCATAACAACATCTAGATTATATTCACTATATGACGCTTTCTCCATACATGTATTTATTACACTACCCGGTTGACTTTCTTATTAAAACATCAATGTCAGTAGTGATCATGGAAGTTTTATTAACAAGCTAGCACCTCAATACAAATTAAGCATTCAGTCATGTTTAAACAGCATTGCTTTGGCGAGTACTTTGTTTTTGATGGAGCACAAATTATATTTAAGTGTCCCTCAATTACAGGTTTGAACACATGGTACATTATCTTTATTTTATCATAATGGTGATAGGGGACTTGGATGTGATTTAGCCTCTAAAGACTAAAAATCTAAAGACTATAAAAGTGTGCAGCATAACTAACATATGCAGTCCTGTAAAGTCCAGAACATTCCAACACCTAGTCTGGCATTCATTTTCCACACTTAACTAACTTAATATTGAGGATGATTTCCAGCGCTTAAACATTTTACAGATCTGGTGGATATTTGATCATGTAGTAGCAAACATTGCCCAGCATATTCAAGTTTATATTTACAGAATAAAGGCTCAAATTTGTATTGATTTGTATTTGTATTGATGTTTATTACACAGTACCACAAAATCTGCCATGACATCATGGACTTCATAAGCTTAAAGGACTACTTAAGGAATACTTCAATGTATGTTGTCTCTCTGTTTTGGGGTGTAGAGATACAAAAAGAAAAAAAATTGGTGATGCTATTCTTTATCATGATGTTGGTCACTGTCTCAACCAACATGTAATCTGCCATAATGGCTATGCATATTTTCATTGCAAAGATTAGTCTAGTGTTCCTAAAAGGGTTGGTGGTGGTAATTTTGTTTGTCAGATGGGGCCATGCTAATCATTAGAAATCAAATGGAAATACTTGTATTCGATGATGTTTGTTTTCATAAACCAAAGAAGATATTTTAGGCTTAAGTGTTTGAGTTTTATGGAGAAAATAATATTTTTTTCTAAGTGTATGGTTACCAAGGTATGGGTTCCTATGATCCGGCAAGATTCCTAAATTTATTTTTGTTTTTGTTTGTTTGTTTGTTTGTTTGTTTGTTTTTCTCAGGTCAGTGTGCTTGTGAAAATGCATCTATGTTTTGTCACTTGATCACTATTGGTTGTTTGGTTGCAGGGGGGACAGAGCTACACCCGCTCTTCCCAATTAGCACACAGATGACAGACAAAAGGTCGAGGGGGGTTGTAAGGGACAAGGCAAATTATCACATGGACAACTGTATAAACGTATTGTATCTTGTGGGTCTTCCCCAGAATATTCTCACAGGCAGAGATGCTGTTGGATATTTTTCCCTTTCAGTGCTGACCTGTAATTAAATACTCATTGAATCTTTAGACGTAGTTTGTGGCTGCATTCTTGTTACGTTCATCACCACAACCAAGAAATAATTCCTAACAAAGGCTATCCCTAAAATATTATTCTAACATTGTAGACAATCACCAATTTATATTTGAGATGGACCAAGATGTTAAGTTTGCACATATTTGTAGGTAGTTTATTAAGCCAAAAAAGAGAGAATAATGATACACAACTTTCAATCTCAACAACTTAATTCAGATTTAGCTGAGGCTAATCTTGGAGCGCATTTTACAGTCCTTCATGTTCACTGAAAAGCATTAGAGCCAGCCATCACTTGATGATTGATTATGGTTAAAAGTATTTTCAAGAAAAAATAAATTAAAACCAAACTGTAAGATGACTTTAAAAGTCATGATGTGGTCCAAATGTGTGATAAGTCAGTATCATTGAAAATGATTACAAAACAATATATTTTTGTAATAGCGACACATCATCTGAAAGCAGAATGTAAACCCTTTGGCAAATGTATTCACAATATTTTGTTGATGTAAGGGGTAATTCTAGGTGAATCTGCTGTATATTTTCATCCTGTATGTTCAAAATATGAAATTTGATTAATTGGGGCCATGTTTCACAATCTGGAGTAAAGATGGCATTTGTTAAATCTTGACATAAGATTTGTTTAATTACAAATCAGAAATTAAATGTGGCCTGGTTAATAGAAGCTTAGGTTTTGTCATCTGACGTTCAAGCTTTTTGCTGACATATCTTGTATGTAGATGCTTTTGTAAAAATGCACTTGAGTTGAACTATGAGATGTGCTTATGAATATGTGTATATTTTGTTAGGCTTATTGCCTACGTTAGCTTGCTATTTTATTATCTTCCTAAAAATACTTCTTCTATGTCTGATGTGTCGCTATTACAAAAATATATTGTTTTGTAATCATTTTCAATGATACTGACTTATCACACATTTGGACCACATCATGACTTTTAAAGTCATCTTACAGTTTGGTTTTAATTTATTTTTTCTTGAAAATACTTTTAACCATAATCAATCATCAAGTGATGGCTGGCTCTAATGCTTTTCAGTGAACATGAAGGACTGTAAAATGCGCTCCAAGATGAGCCTCAGCTAAATCTGAATTAAGTTGTTGAGATTGAAAGTTGTGTATCATTATTCTCTCTTTTTTGGCTTAATAAACTACCTACAAATATGTGCAAACTTAACATCTTGGTCCATCTCAAATATAAATTGGTGATTGTCTACAATGTTAGAATAATATTTTAGGGATAGCCTTTGTTAGGAATTATTTCTTGGTTGTGGTGATGAACGTAACAAGAATGCAGCCACAAACTACGTCTAAAGATTCAATGAGTATTTAATTACAGGTCAGCACTGAAAGGGAAAAATATCCAACAGCATCTCTGCCTGTGAGAATATTCTGGGGAAGACCCACAAGATACAATACGTTTATACAGTTGTCCATGTGATAATTTGCCTTGTCCCTTACAACCCCCCTCGACCTTTTGTCTGTCATCTGTGTGCTAATTGGGAAGAGCGGGTGTAGCTCTGTCCCCCCTGCAACCAAACAACCAATAGTGATCAAGTGACAAAACATAGATGCATTTTCACAAGCACACTGACCTGAGAAAAACAAACAAACAAACAAACAAACAAACAAAAACAAAAATAAATTTAGGAATCTTGCCGGATCATAGGAACCCATACCTTGGTAACCATACACTTAGAAAAAAATATTATTTTCTCCATAAAACTCAAACACTTAAGCCTAAAATATCTTCTTTGGTTTATGAAAACAAACATCATCGAATACAAGTATTTCCATTTGATTTCTAATGATTAGCATGGCCCCATCTGACAAACAAAATTACCACCACCAACCCTTTTAGGAACACTAGACTAATCTTTGCAATGAAAATATGCATAGCCATTATGGCAGATTACATGTTGGTTGAGACAGTGACCAACATCATGATAAAGAATAGCATCACCAATTTTTTTTCTTTTTGTATCTCTACACCCCAAAACAGAGAGACAACATACATTGAAGTATTCCTTAAGTAGTCCTTTAAGCTTATGAAGTCCATGATGTCATGGCAGATTTTGTGGTACTGTGTAATAAACATCAATACAAATACAAATCAATACAAATTTGAGCCTTTATTCTGTAAATATAAACTTGAATATGCTGGGCAATGTTTGCTACTACATGATCAAATATCCACCAGATCTGTAAAATGTTTAAGCGCTGGAAATCATCCTCAATATTAAGTTAGTTAAGTGTGGAAAATGAATGCCAGACTAGGTGTTGGAATGTTCTGGACTTTACAGGACTGCATATGTTAGTTATGCTGCACACTTTTATAGTCTTTAGATTTTTAGTCTTTAGAGGCTAAATCACATCCAAGTCCCCTATCACCATTATGATAAAATAAAGATAATGTACCATGTGTTCAAACCTGTAATTGAGGGACACTTAAATATAATTTGTGCTCCATCAAAAACAAAGTACTCGCCAAAGCAATGCTGTTTAAACATGACTGAATGCTTAATTTGTATTGAGGTGCTAGCTTGTTAATAAAACTTCCATGATCACTACTGACATTGATGTTTTAATAAGAAAGTCAACCGGGTAGTGTAATAAATACATGTATGGAGAAAGCGTCATATAGTGAATATAATCTAGATGTTGTTATGGTTAGTTTAGCTGTGCCCTACTTTAAAATCCAGTTGTGTTTCTTGTGTGTGTGTGTGTTATGGTATGATAGTTGGATGACAGGGACTAGCTATATCGCATTGCCTATTTAATGCTTTATTTTCAATATTAAAATGTCTATGAAACTAAACCTCCTTCAAAATGTGTATTTAACATCAGTTAATCATAGCTGTTTTCTCCTATTTACTCGGTTGAAAACTATGTATTATGGAGGATTTAAAGATTCAAAATAAAGAAAATCACTACTTTGATATGATAAATACTTCATCATTATGAATGACAAAATTGCTTCATCATTATGAATGACAAAAATGCTTTTGGGTTTTACAGGAATGCTTTAACTAATCACTGTTCCAGTATTTACACTCAACTCAAGTGAGCACACAAAATCTCATGCCAGTCTCATTTTAATGCCCAATTTTTACTGTCACATTGCTCATTGCTTGCCTTTACAATTTCAAGCTGTGTGTAAACAAGAAGGTGTGGTCCACCATCTTAAGATACGATAAGAGGAAACTTTAATGATCATTGTGGGGAACTGGGGCCTGGGGTTGTACTTGGAAGAGCCTGTCATCAAGGTCAAAGGACACATAGTACACCGGTGTGGTTAGGATTCCTGGAGTCCAGCCAGGTGACTCCTGGTATGGGAAATGTCCTCTTTTTGTTGTTTGTCGGTTGTGTCTAACTGAAAAATAGCTCTGCTCTCTCTCTCTATATATATATATTAGTCTAATTTAGACATCTTAATATTATCCATATTAAGACGTGGACAAATAGCCTTCCTATACCATATACGCATATCAACAGCAAAATTAAAGAACAACACACTCAAAGAACAACATATACCATAGATCAATTGACTTCTTTAAAATATAAAACATATAAAACAGCTTCAGAGACCCTCCAGGCGTACCCACAACCCCTATGTTCCACGCTTGGTCAATAGACTTCCTTAAGGCTATAAAGCTGAATACAGTCTCATAGCATCCCAGACACTTCCACACTGAGAGTTGCCACAAACCCCCACCCCATGCACACCATATGGTCAAGTCACTTGATCAGGATCAAAAGAACAACGAATGACGCCTCCCCACACACTCAAAGGACACCACATCCACAACATACAGTTGAGCATCGCAAAATGTTTAGGACAGACACATTTCATTTATCACTCAGATATAACTAATGTTATATCTTTAACTTTCATGTGATGACTCCACAATCCATCGACATCTCTCACACACCGACAACAAACTCTCCGTCACTCCTCATGCATTTGTACACATCCCATATGGTCTAGTGGTTATGATGCCTGGTATCCATCTAGGAGACCCGGGTTCAATTTCTGGTATGGGTGTAACCCTCTGATTTCAGCTCTCTTCCACATCACTCAGTACGCCAGTATGCCAGGTTCATCAATCTGCTTTATTTCACAATCATCTGTATTTTTGAACACACAGGATAATGGTGGTTGTCAGCTTCTGCCCTTATACTGTAATACATATTCATTGGTCGTCCAGTCAAAAGGGGGGAGCATGGTTTACATCTCCAATACAATGTGATCGTATAGATTTGTTATTTTTCTTCTAATTTATCTTAATTTATCAACAGTACACATACATTTCTCCCCGCAAACATACCTGTATTTTTGAACACACAGGATAATGGTGGTTGTCAGCTTCTGCCCTTATACTGTAATACTAAAAGAACACAAAAAAAAGATCCCACCGTCAAAACCCCAGTCACGTGATCACCTCTATCCCTCGTTGATAAAGGGGCGTGTGAGGTGCAGTAGTCAGCCTAGCTAGCGAACAGTTCCAACAGACATTAGCTCACTCAGTAAAATAGTCAAATAAATAACAGAAGGAGCAAATAACCAATCAGAAAACAAGTAGAGAACATTCATACATACATCAATCACACATCTTAGACAATCTGGATAGGATCTTATTCGATGGTATTAAATAAAAGCAGAGCACGATCTCAACTCACCATATTCATTGGTCGTCCAGTCAAAAGGGACGAGCATGGTGGCTTAACGGCAGATATATATGATGCAACCACACACTACCACAAGGGGGTGCTCATACATGGAAAAATGTATGATCGTTTGCATGGACAATCAGAACAATTCTTTTGAAAAGAAAGGAACATATTTTGTCGAACTTCAATTACTAATACTAACTCTGTTACATGGGCAATGATCTTTTTGTTGTTTGTCAGATGTGTCTAACTGAAAAATAGTAGGGACACCCGCAAGATTTAAGATTTAAGATTTTTTAATGCTAAACCAGGGTCATAAACCCTCTTGTGACCCCACACCCATCTATACACGTGCCTGGTCAATAGAGATCCTTCAGGACGCCCGCACCCCTCCCTGGGTAATTTTAACACCCCCCAGCTATACACGTGCCTGGTCAAAAGACTTCCTCCAGAATCTCCCTCCCCCTCCCTGGGTAATTTCACCATCATTTGCATCATCAAAAGACTTCCTTAAGGAATATAAAACAACACCCAGTCTCATAGCACCCTGATACTTCCACATTGGAAGTTTCCCACAACCCCCACATCCCGTGCACACACCCTATGGTCCATTCCTTGATCAGGATCACAAGATCAATGGATGACGCTTCCCCCACACATTCAAAATGGCCAGTCTCCTAGCACCCTAACACTTCCACACTGGGAGCTTCCCCCAACCCCCCTATCCTTGCACACACTATGACCCCCCTTCCTGGATCAGGATCACAAGATCAATGGATGACGCTTCCCCCCACACTTTCAAACTGTCAGGTCTGGCAACTGTCATGGCTGCCGAACCATCGGTCACAAGGAGGGCAGCAGCCCCTCATGAAACCCCCATTGCCATGCTCTCTTCCACTGACAGGTCTGACAGATCTGACATGCTGTCAATCACTAGGAGGTCAAATGACAACCATCAATCACATTTTGACAGCTGTCCATCAATGTCAAACTGACAGGTCATCAATCAAATTTTGACAGGTGGGTCATAAATCATGTAATAAATACTTTAGTGACAGAAGGTGCCCTGTATAACTACTAACCCCTAACTTGGAGCAGTTACTCCAACAAACGTAATGGACACACAATGGGCCTCATTCACAAAACGTATGTAAAATCAGGTTTGAACGTAATTTTATCACAAGTGGGGCTGCAGTTTAACAGTGAAATACAAACTGTGAGCAGCAGTGAGCGCTCTATTCAGAGAAAGCTGGACTTGCCAGCGTTAGATCTTTTGACTCTCATCTCTTTGGTATATTTTGGTATAAAGCATCATAGGCTGGTTGGGTTGGCAAGACAGTGTCGTAATGTTTTGTAAAAGAGTGTGAATTCAATTTGTTAAGGGATGCAAAGAGGCCCAGTTCAGCCCATTTCCATTCAATCTGAGTTTGGCAGAGGGAATGAGTCACACATACTGGACAGGTTTTTCAACAGCCAAATGTGTACAGTGCACACAGATTGCATTACCACTCCACAATCTAAAAGTACTGTAATAGACACCCAGCAGATACCACCTGGGTGGCACTGAAGGAAGTTATTTCCAAGAAATACAATGTGTTTCCAAATGGCAGAGAGGCAGGTGTGGTAGAGGCCCTGGCTGGATGAGAGAATGACTGCTTGTAGATCATCCAAAGTCTCTCCAGGTCAGGCTGCTTAAACATTTGTGCCAAACCTCCCAGGACTTCTCTCATTCATCATCTTCAATTATGGTCTTCATTTCCAATTCCCATTTTCCTTTTATGTCTAAAGTGTTATCTGTTGTATCCATTGGACATATGACTGTCGCCAAGCATCACAACAACCATACAGTGAAATTTGCAGATGACCTGTCCAGGTTGCGAGGCTAGTCAAAAGGTAGCTCCTTTAATGCAGCACATGCTTGTCATGATGCTGCTTTGTTGACCGGGTCTCTCTTAAAACATGTTATTGGGACTGTATTCCTTGAATCATCTCTATACAGGCATCATTTCCACCAGAGGACTTATTGGAGCCTCACCTTCTATAATGTAGACACACTCCCTCTCAGGCGGGTATTTCTCAGGGTAGTTGGGCGAGGTAAAGGACCCTCCTTCGGCCTCCTTCACCCAGGCTCCACACTGCCCGGCTGGTGTCACTTCAAAGTTGTTCTTTACTGGAAACACAGGGAGACGGGACACAACTGAGAGTTTGTTGTGAGGCAGCTAACGAAATGTGGTATAGGAACCTGTCTAAGTAGTTTGGCAATCTATCTAGCCAACCTCATTCTTTGGCGATGACTTAGTATACTCACCTATCTGGCTAATTGATTTTAATGTATGTATGTTGTCAGCTATGAGGCCAGGCTATAAACCTGAACCACAATTCAACAACCTGTGTTTTCAATGCTCAAAACACACTGTTTGTTATCAATGCGTATACCTGGGTAATAACAAAATGAGCCCAAAGCAACAGGGGAAGACATGTTAAATTGGTTGATACTCAAGATTGATTGACCAGTCATTTTCAAATGTGATAGGATACCTTGAGCTTTCTTTTTGGTAGCCGCGGCTCCAGACAGCTCAGGTGTGATGAGGCTTGCTGCTAAAGCTGGAAGAGGAGAGGAGAGAGGAGAGGAGAGGAGAGGAGAGAGGAGAGGAGAGGAGAGGAGAGGAGAGGAGAATAAGAGAAGAGAAGAGGGGAGGGGAGGAGAGGAGAGGAGAGGAGAGGAGGAGTGGAGATGAGGAGTGGAGAGAAGAGGAGAATAAGAGAAGAGAAGAGGGGAGGGGAGGAGAGAAGAGGAGAGGAGAGGAGGAGAGGAGAGGAGGGGAGAAGAGGAGAGGAGAGAAGAGGAGAGGAGGAGGAGGAGGGGAAAGGAGGAGGAGAGGAGCAAAGATGAGGAGAGAGGTAACAGTTATTGAATTATTATTATTATGACTAACTGAGTCCTCCATTATCCAATTTATAAATTAAAGAATTTATACGTGAATTTGACAGAACTCTGATTCAAATACCCCATCCTTTAAGAAAAAGAACTGTATTAGTCTAATACATTTCAGACTACATTTTAGATTTTGTCACTATTGTCAGTGACAAATATCACAGCAAAACCTTAAGTCCCACAGATACACTAAAGGTCCCTGTAGGAATTGTATAGGAACATCATACCACCAACACAGTCTAGGTCCCCGTAGGGATATTGTCGGTACATTATGTTATTATCGATACAGCGACTTCTTCGTTCAGGGAACAAAGTTTGATTTTTGAACAGACACTATTATTAAATCCGCTTCAGGCTATAACTTTCGATGGGCAGCAGACGTTTGTGCACCATTTCCGGTCCCTGAGGATGCGTATCGAAATAGATCGAAATGTTTTCGATCTATTGTAAGATTGATGGAAGGCGGGTTCACTTCACCAGATTATAAACGGCGCCGTTCCCACGTCCCAATAGTAGTAGTAGGGGGTAAAGAACTCGCGCCAAACTCCAAACCAAAGAGTCCGACGTGTCTGTCCATCCATCTCTCTACCCGAGAGAGATTAGACTCCCGTCCGCCACAAACCGTCGCAATTTTCGCTCCACCGTTGGACTTCATAATCCTCTAAGAAGATATGGTCTCACACACACACACACACACACACACACACACACACACACACACTTTTTTCAACTTTATACGGCAATAGAACAAAATAATACATTTTCTATTGGATTCCTATAAATAGCATTTCTGTATTTCTACGAGTCAAAAGTCAACAGTGACCATGACCTGTCGCTGTGTTGGGCCAATCACCTTGGAAGGGGAGATGAAGGATAGATGGAGGGAAGGAAAGACATGTTTAATGAAACAGAAAAGGTGTTGTAGAGAAATTACAACAAAAAAAAAAAAAAAGTATTAAGGATTAATAGAAGAATACAGAGAAGGGGAAACATGTAACTGAATGGGAGGAAGGAGGAAATGATACGCAGGGGAGACGGGGAATGGAAGACTAGAAGGAGAGAAGAATAAAAGATAATCATAATAAAATAAACAATGGAAAACAGTAAAGACGAGCAGATTGGGTTTAAGAAGAACACATTGAGTTGGAATGCAGACTTTTAAACATGTGTTGATGGTTGTAAATTCTTCTCTCCCTACAAGTACAAACAGTTGTCCTGTTTCTCTACCGAATCACAACTATTGTACACAGAGTGACAACAAATGGGGTGGGGTGCCAGAGGAGAACATCTTACAATGATCAGCTGCAGTTGCATCTGAAATCAAGCAGCAGGAAATGATGTGTCAGATAAATCTGACAATAAAATCCATCTGTCTCTGCAGTGTGACCAATTGGTATAGGCAAGCAAAAATGGTCTGTGTGCTGTGTATGTGTGTGTGCAGTCATCATTATATTTTTAATCTACCAATGATACTTAAACACATGATATTAGAGGGACCCTGGGTTAGATGATGTGCACCAAAAATGAAGATTTAAGGAAATGCTCAGGTTAGAAGCTCTCATCCCATGCTTTAGTTTTATAGCCATAATTGTTGTGTATTAAAGTTTTTTTGTAATGTCTGAATTGTGTTTTTTCCCTTTAATTTAAAGTCACTGTGATGGCTAAATCTAGTGTATAGAGTGCCCAAATGGAAGAGTAAAACAACCGGGGACTAAATAATTTCATGTGCAAAGCAAGCAAGCATTTACAGACACTAAATTTTAGTGTCTGTCCTCTGTATTTTGCACTAATCAGCAGATTTTTATTGGAATCTATCAGTCAAGTAAAGACAAATCAAGTCTGAATACTTTTAATACAAAAAGTGGTGGATGGGATTTGTAACAACATTGTCGTTCAAGGTTCAAGGTTCAAGGTTTTTTATTATCATATGCATAAACATTCACAAAAAAGCAAAAGTTGGCAATGAAATTCTTGTGCCTCTCCGACACCTTACGCTAATGCTAAGAATGAATATTAACAGACATAAATTTAAAAAACCAAGAAATAGAATAGAAAAAGTACAAAAGTTATGAAGTACAAAAGTTATAAAGTTATAAAAGTACAAAAGTTATACATTATAAAGTGTAGCAGAGTGTAAGATGACCTGGGAGTAAAGTGGCCTGTTGTGCGTGGGGGGTGGGGGGGCGGTTTAGGTGTGTTTGTTCAGGAGCCTGATGGCCTGTGGGAAAAAACTGTCTTTGAATCTGGTAATGCGAGTCCAGATGCTACAGAGCCGTCTGCCTGGATCCTTAAGGATCTTGCTGGCCTTCTTCCTGCCACGCTGCTGGTAGAGGACCTCCATGGAGGGCAGCTCTGACCTGGTGATGCGTCGTGCAGCGTTCACCACCCTCTGTAGTACCGTCCGTTTGAGGGCGGTGCAGCTGCCATACCAGGCTGTGTAATTAAGAGAAAGACCAAGTAATGGTTTAGTAAAGTTTTGTAAAAGAGCGTGAACCAGTTCAGCCATTCACACCATTTACAATAAATTCGATGTGTTTGAAGTCTTTCTGGCTACTGTCTTATACTGTCAGGTTATGGTTGTACTGGACCCAAAATGCACACCACGACAAGGGAGTAGGAAAAGAGGATTTAATGAAGGATCGGGTGACAGGATGGTGGAGGGTGGAGAAGCTGGGCAGGTAGGAGCTGGGGCAGGCAGGCAGGTGAGAGGGAAGCAGGCAAGCTGGTGGGAGGCGAGGAGACATGGGGAAGGAGACGTTCAGGGGATCCTGGGAGATAGGAGATGCAGTTAGTAAAGCAGGGAAGCACACAGGGAAATAACGCAAGTGCTAAACGTCAAGAACGGCCAAGCGAGTGACTACAATTGTAGTTGGCGGAACAATCATGCAACGAGTGGTTGAAGAGCCGGGGTACATATCCTGTAGGGCTGATGGGCTGATGGGCTGATGGAGAACAGGTGTGGAGGAAAGGCAGGACCAGGAGACGGGAGCCACACCCACGTCACCCACACAGACACTGGGACAGACAGGGGAGGCAGGGAGACAAAAAAAACACAAGGAAAACTCGGGGTCGGGGCTGGAGCAATGACATTATACGGAGTAGTAGATGTGGGAACAAGATGAGATAGGGACAAAATAATGCTCTGCTTTCTGTTTCATTTTAATACACAATTTATTGAAATCAACTTAAAGCCATCTTTCAACCAGATGAAGTCATTTGGAAAGATTTTAACTACACTGTAAAAAAAAATCCTAATTTTACAGAAAAAATATCTAAATTTTTAAAGTAGTTTTGTTTTTAAAAAATGTATACAAAACTCTGTAAAATTATGGACATTATCTGTAAATTAACACAACTGTTATTTTAAGTATTATGCCAATAATGACAAATTACATATATTTCTCATTTTTGTACAGAAAAATGACTATATTATTTATACAGTATTTGTCTGCTTTCTTAAATTACATACAAATGTATGTAAAATTACAATAATTATCTGTAATTAAATATGCAGCTCATTATATAAGTTAGTTTAATTATACTTGTCTTATTAAATTCTTAAAT